>CAEMYA010000009.1:1290809-1360850 GCA_903131615.1 Diplodus sargus
GTGTCCTCTTTGTTTCCAAGAGATGTGATGTTATAGAGCATTTGAAAAAATGTCTCAGTGAGTGTTTACATCATTTCCACCACTAGATGTCCATATTAACCTATGAACAATGTTAAATATCATCACACACAACACTGCTATCAACAAATCATTCACATATTTGCACTCAAATGTACACAAGAATGTATTTTACCTTTTGCAGTGCAACCATGAGATAAGACAATTTTATATTTTTATATTCTGTCAGTGATGGAATGTATCTTAATACATGTATTCAAGTAATGTATTTAATTGTTAAGTTCATGTACTTTACTTTAGTACTTTCTTTTTTACTTAATACTTTCATTCCACTACATTCTGAGGCTGATGTTGTACTTTTTACTCCACTACATTTATTTGATAAATTTAGTTACTTATTACTTTGCAGATTATATTCTGCTCTAGAGCCAAAGCGTTATTTGATTTTGCTTTCTTTTGACATATGTAGATTTATTGCCAGAAAATGACTTTATGTTCTTAAGTACATTTAATATCAGATACTTTAAGACTTTTACTCAAGTATTTATATGGGCTGCTCACACTTTTGCCAAAATAATATTCTAAAACAATATTTTGTATTGAATTACAGCAGGCCAATATAAATATGAAGAAATATTAAAAAAAAAATTTTTTTAATTGATTTTGGTGTGTAAAATATTACACAAATCAATCTTGGACAAAAGACAAGAAAAAGAAAATGTGTTACTCCTGACAAAACTGTAGGAAGTAATGCAGCACATCACAGACTGTTTCTGTACATGTGGAAATGTTGACAAGTTGTTGGTTGAAGCTAAAGCTTAAACATTATCTATTTGACACCAAATGTAGCTCTTTAAATTATTGTAAAACTTATTTTCTAAATGTACAAAATGTGCAACAAATTATCAGTTCCTCGTTATAACTGTTCTTTTCAAATCTAATTTTAAACAACTTTCCTTTATGATGTCATTTGTTTTCAAACTTAAACATGAATTTGAGTGCCCATGCTTATTATAAATCTTAGTAACAGAATGTAAGCAAAGCTCTATGGTGGAAACCATCAAAGTAAATGAAGATCATTTTAAAAAAGAATAAGAAGAGTTGTAATGTCTTTGCTGTAATAAACAATAGGACAACAACCTTTATTGTAGACACAAATTTGCCACAATGCATTTCACTGCACATATTTATTGACCATGATAATCACTGGTGGTCTCAAACATGATAAAGTTCTCTTTAGGGTGCATTTTTACTGTTTTTGCCTCTGTCTGAACATCCAAAGTCCACCACTGAATGAATCTGGTCTCCCTAAATCATTGGCCTGCTGGTATTGTGTTGTCTCTGACCGACTATATATAGACAGTCATAACAAAAACACTGTATATTTAAGTTGCCCTGTTTTTCCCAAACTGTTGAGAAAATATTTATTTAAAAAGGAAGTAAGAGTAGTTCCTTAAAGAAACACTGGTGGCAGAAAATCTGATTTGAATTTCTGAGCTGTTAAAATTAGAGTCACTGGGATATAAAAAAAAAAAGTCAGAGCTGCTCTCAATATAAACATGAATTGTGTAATAGGAAGTCTGTGTAACTCTGCTCTGACATCTCTGTAAACTTCAGCCCTTCCCATTACCTTTAAAGGAGTGTGTACCCTGAACTAAATATGGACATGCACTTTCACAGGATTTCGAAGAATGTCCCAGCCTCGCAGTCCACTCTGATGATGCGAGGCTTTTGCAGTTCATCACTGGTACCCCTCACTGCAAGACTGCAAGTCCAGCCTCTTTGCACCAGGATTGATGCCTCTGGTGGCTTTTTGGTGAGCGGGACGCGACGGGACAGCAGGACACCAGTGTCTGACCTCTGGTTATACTCAGCTTCTCACCACAGGAGAGAAATTACACAATAATCAGATAAAGGGATTGACCGTGTTAACACCGTCAGCATCTCCAAAGAGAATCTCTCTGTTCTCCTCCGCTGCTTCAGCCTTTAAAACCCAAGGACCCTGAGGAAACCATGTCGAGGAGAAAGATGAGAGGCCTGACCCGTACGGGCCGTCAGGTCAGCGAGGACCCAGACCTGGATAACCTGCTGTCCACCCTCTCCCCTGAGGAGGTTGAGGAGCTGGAGAAGGACATGATGAAAGTGCCAGACCTAACCCCAGAGGATGGGAAGGTTATCGTCCAAGGGGAGAGCCAACCAGTGCAGCCACCTACGAGCAACAACGTCCGGGGTGCTAAACTGGACGGCAGACGGGAGACCGATCCTAAAGGGAGGCTCAGTCAGAGGGAACAGTCATTTGAGGTTTGTGAATGCTTGATTTCACATCTGGTATGTTTTAGATTTGACTTAAAAGAAATGAACATTTGATAAGTACGACCCAGGGCTCTCTTAAAAAGTTTGTATCTGAGCAGTTTGTTATTAAATATCCTGCAGATGGGTGATTTTAGAAGACCTTTTTTTTTTTTTTTCAAATCCAATGTTTGCACTCATGAGCGATAGATTACAGCCTTATGTAACAACCACTGCCCCAGAGGTATTCTAATGATAGCTTTCATGTGCTTGAAGCAAACCACCAACTGGACCTCATGCACCCAGAGTTCATCAGCTCATAAATAGTGTGGAGCTGTGTTCCATGCCAGGAAAAACATTGTTGTCCCCTCTGAGGCTCACTTACGTCCATTTCACATCCTTAATCATCCTCTCACAAGCGAGGAAGAAAACAGCAACAGAAACACAACCAAAACTCCTTTATTCCTGCGACATGATGTAAAAGGCTTCTGAGCCCTCTTCGATAGAGTGTCGGCGAGCCAGATTTCTTGCGTGTTTAAAAAAGAGAGGCACTTCAGTCGATGGTCCTGCAGAGCTTCTTAATCCTGGCCTGATGGAATTCCTTGGTTGATTGCTCCTACACTCACTGCCTTTTAAGGCTACATCTGCCAGGGCCACAGCCTCGCACAGCAAAACAGATGGAGACTCACAAATCAAACACTTTGCAAGCGACTCGCCGCAAATGTATCCCTCCGCCATAAGAAATGGCTCCCTGTCCTTGTGCTGACTGTAAACACACACGCCGCATTATGTCAGGGAGAGAGTGTGTGTGTTTACAGTGAGCAGATGGACGAGGAGCCGTTTCACAGTAAATGGACACAGTGTTTGTATTGATATCATACTGTACATGTCATGCTCTAAATACTGTGTGGCTGCACTGTATAGGCACTGAGTTATTTCAATAATGGGACTTTAAAGATGTCTTTAATTCTGCCCTCATTCTGTATTTGCTGTGATTTATTTTGGTTTAAGACACACTCTTTTATAAGGACGTTTTTAATGGTTTATTTTTGCTATTGGTGAATGTTTAACTGCTTTACTCTCCTGATGCTCTTAATGTTCGTCCTCCTGCAGGGTGAGTCAAAGAAGGAGAGCCGGAAACAGGAATATCTGAGGAAGATGGGCCTGAGCCAGGAGGGGAATGACGATGTGAAAGTAGAGTTGCGAAGACAAGCTAGTGTCTCAAGCGAAAAGGATGCGAAGGTGGATGACAGAAACAGCAAAGACAGTTCGAAAGAGGAGCGAAGTCGGCTGTCAAGTAGATACCGGAAGCAGGAGAGCAAAGAGAGCGGCGCGAACGATGAGACCAAGGAAAAAGAGAAACAGGAGGAAAGTAAGGTAAGAGACAGAAGAGAAGCCAGACAGAGCACAGGAAGCAAAACATTGGATATGATCTCAAAGTTACAGGAGAAAAAGGATGACAGCAGAGAGAAGGAGAGGAAGGAAGACTGCAGGAGAAAAGACGACAGCAAAACCAAAGACATTATCTCGAAGCTGCGAGAAAAACAAGAGAAGGATGTGGGCAAGGAAAAGGAAAGAAAATCGGAGGGTTTCAGGACACAAGGACTCGTCTCTAAAATGTTGGAGAAGCAGAGCAAGGTACAAGAGAACCAGGCCCCGGAGGGTAAATCTGAAGAGAAGAAGCCCAAAGCAGAGGAGAAGAAAGCTGAAGATAAAAACAAGCCTGACGTCAAACTTGAGCGACAACCATCTAAGAGGGGTGAGGTGCAAGTGAAACACGACAAGTCGGAGAAAAGAACAGATAGAGAAGAGCTGGTTAACCACAGTGACCACGTGAAGGAGAAGGAGAAGATCAGCACAGAAAAGAAAGTTGGGGAGAAAGAGGAGAGCTTAGGGAAAGTTAAAAAAGCTGAGAATACTGAGAAACTCGGCAACTGCGTGGCCAAGAACACTCCGAACAGCAAGGCCAAAGAGGAAGAGGAGGAGGACGAAGACTCCAGCATGTTTGACGAGCTGATGGAGCAGGTACGAAGCAACGACCCTTCCCTCACTGAGCTCAACGTCAACAACTCGGAGGTCATCAAGACGAAAACGCTCATCGAGTTTGCAGCAGCTTTGCACAAGAACACCAACGTTAAGAAGGTTGCTTTGGCCAACTGCCGCGCGGACGACCACGTGGCTTATGCCTTCGCAGGCACGCTACGCAGCAACTCATCCATCACCAGCATCAACCTGGACTCCAACCACCTCACTGGTAAGGGCATCCTGTCTCTGATCCAGGCGCTGCAGCACAACTCCACACTGACCGAGCTCCGCTTTCAGAACCAGCGTCACATCTGTGGTGGAAAGACTGAGATGGAGATGACCAAGATCTTGAAAGAAAACACCACCCTGCTCAAACTGGGATACCACTTTGAACTAGCTGGTCCCAGGATGACGACGACAAACATACTGAGTCGCAACATGGACCGACAGAGGCAGAAGCGGCTGCAGGAGCAGAAGCAGGCGCAGGCCAACGGGGAGAAGAAGGGTACTCTGGATGTGCCCAAGACGGGTGGAGGAGGATCTCTGAGAAGCTCGCCCAAAGCTTCACCCAAACCATCTCCAATACCTTCGCCAATGCCATCACCGAAGCTGACTCCTAAAAGAGGAGCTGGAGGTCCAACTCTGCCACCTCCACCTCCTCCTGGGGGTGGACCTCCACCACCACCGCCCCCTATGCTGAATGTAGACTCCCTGCGGAACTCTCTGACTCCGGTTTCACAGAGGAAGCTGGATGGGAAAAGCCCAGGCAGTAATAAGAACTCAAGGGACCAACTGCTCGCCTCGATCAGAGGAAGCGATAAGAAACAACTCAAGAAGGTACGTAATGGTCTTTATCAATCCGACTGCTTTTCTTGGAAAGACCTGTCCTACTCTGCCTCTGATTGGCTAGTACTTGTTGTCTTTGTTCAATTCTGCCTTTGATGGGCATACCACGATATTCTCACCCTAACCCCAGTCTTGCATAGCCAAGCCTATATCCACAGCACTGCGACAGCGCTGGAGAAAGGTCTGACTGCACCGATTATCATTCTGGTATAGTCGAAACAAAAAGCTCTGGGTTGTTTGTATTTCGTTAGGAAAAAAATCACAATCAACTGGGCTTAACCCAGGATACAGCCAGCAAAATATTGTTGGGGTGAACTTGTTTTGCATGTGGGGAGGCGAGCCCTGGCATTACAAAGTCTAAATCCCCGCAAAACAAACAGTAAGAGCTTGTTTAAGTTACTACCGTTAGCGACAATGTTAGTGTTAGCATTACTTGCCATTTTTAGCATTTAGGTTGCTAGCTTGGAGGTTGTTGTCTACATCCATGTCAGTTCAATCCATTGGCAGTTTGTCGTTAATAAATGATTGATTGATTGATTGATTGATTGATTGATTGATTGATTGATTTACAGTACTGATTAGTATTAACGGGACGTCATTTTTTAAAAAAGAAAATGGTTCATTGGAGTAAACAGAGAAGACACGTCTAGGGCAATGAACCTAAACAACCTAACCAACAAAGGCATCTTACCACAAGCAGAGTAGTGCAGGTCTTAGCAAGAATAGCAGTGGGATCCATAACTTGGTATGTACAATCCATTTATGCATAGGTTAGTTCAGTCACAGTATATTCTAACATTTTCCCCAGGTGCCGGTGCCAAAGTGGTTGCAGTAACATTTCCTGTTGGAATCTAAAGTGAAAAAGAAGAGTGGAGGAGAACAGACATCTCACCACAGGTTTTCAAGGAGATACAGTAAACTCTACATTCCCCCGGGATGCAGTCGAAGAACTGTGCTGTGGGACGGATGGAGAAAAGCTAAACGTGAGATGTCCAATCGGGTTGGACGACTAGCCCTCACTATGAGTTCTCCCCTCAAACACTGGACCAAAAGGATTCTGTGGAGAATGAGTGATGCGGGGCTCTCTATTATCTGACTGCAGAGAGCGCCATGAGGTTTTTTTGTGGTTGTTTGTCTTCAGTTCATATTGACGCTTTGCTGGTTATTTGCACTAGATAAAATGAAGCCGATCATATAACATGTGGGCTTGTGTATGCATCTGAATGTGAGCGTGGTGGGAGCGTGTGTTGAGCTTAATAAGAGATTCAAATAACTCTTTATAAAATTCTAATATACAAAAGTTTATCAGTAATATAGTGGACATTAATTTGACCATTTATTTATTTGTGACGTCTGTGGGAATCCACCTTATACTTGTAAATCCGTTCAAACTGGGAATTATGAAATGGCGGAAATATCAGGGAATTAACAAACATGGCGGCCTGACTTAAGAAAATCTGGGTGAGAAAAAAAACCAAAAGGTCAAGGTGGTCTTTGATTGTGTGTCTCAATGCCAAATCTCAAGACATCTCAGGCAGGGTTTAACGAATTGGAAAGCCGCCCAGTGGAATCCTGGCGCATGACGAAAGAGTTAGAGCATGGAAATAATTACATCATGCATTTTTATTTTATCAGGAAGTTAAAATGGCTGCCCTTCTAGTATCTGATGCTATATTTTGTACAGAATCATTCTAGCCTGGGTTGTTTGCATACCTTACATAACTTGTAATGTAATACACCGACATGTCTTAATCTAAGGGGGGATTTGGAAAACTGTTACTGGCTTGATATCAACCCCGCTGTTGATTTACGCCATTCTAAAAGTGAATGTCGTTTTCTAAAGGACTTTATTATGTTAAACAAAAATCAGAGTGGCACTCACATATGTTCACATATGTACTGTGTAACAAAAAGATGCATATCTGATTACACATGCCTTTCTTACAGAGCCTGTATGTCTTCAATAAAAGATTATGGTTATGTTGCAATGCCAAGTCCCAAGTGTTACGTTGTGCCTGGCTGATATCTTTAAGGAGAATATGTACAGCATATGTTAAATTAAATACAACTGACTTTTGCAATATTTTTCATTATGATAAATCAAAGTATGTATGTATAAATATCTGTCGAGCTGTCATTCATTTCCATTGAAAGTGTACACTGTTCATGATATACTCCACATCAAGCTGTTAATAGAGATATATGCACAATATCTAAAGAGTCATATAAGATATGTATCAACATGCAGCGTGAATAATATCTCTAACTTCATTTAAAGGACTTTTTAAAGTAAACCCGACAGCTGAGTTAATGAAGTTAATGTAGCGATTTCTCTCACTCACATGCCATTTAGACTTTTGTTACATTACATGTTTAACGTTGCAGTGAAACAGTGGGAGCTGTCTACTGTCGACCCACCATCATCCTGAGTGTTCAGAGGAGAACAGCAGCAACAGCAGCAGCAGCAGCAGCAGGCCAGTGTATGTCTCCATCTCTCTCTCTCTCCACGAAATGCCTATATTTGGGCATTTTGCAATGAAAGCTTGCTTTGCGATTCATTCCTTTCTCGTTCCTAATAATGGGCTGCAGGCCAGCGGTCTGTCTCTCCTCTGTGGCTGCTCCCCTGACCAACAGCGCTGATTTCAGATGGAGCAAAAGAGGGGGAAAGAATGAAAATGTTGATATTGTGGGTTGCTCAGCACCCAACAGAGGCGAACTATGGAGACTTGAATTGATTTATATGTAGAAGGTAACTTCTGGTTGCTAATTCTAATTCTAGTATATCAACATAATTTGATTGATGTTTACATCAGGTACACAGTATGATCTTGTTCAGTTTACTCTTCAAGCTAATTGCACATTTAGGCATGACTGCATTAACCTATTACGGGGTCCAGGGCAAAAATGAGCTGGTGGGCCCCTGTTGGCCCCCCTCTCCTGGAATATATGACCCTAGTTTTGCTGTGTCGAAATCTGATTCAAAACAAATATATATAATGTGCTATATATAAACACTATGCCCGTATCAGATAATATCATGAACATATTAAAAGAACGTTTTTAAACAGGGTGGGAATAGCTATTTTGGGTGCCCCTGGTTCCAGAAGTAAAAGTCCCATTCACTTTTTCATTGACAATTTTATGAGACTCACAGTTGTAGCACTTCTGGTTTGGATTGGCACGAAACTCTCCCTGTTCATCAGTAAAAAGAAGAAAAAAAAAAGAAAGAAAGAAGGAAAGTCGAGTGAATCCCAGCTGACTTCAGGCAAGCAGCGGGATGCACAAGTCACCAGGTCATCACTGGGCATGGTCAAAACATGACATAATTCAATCAAGCGAATGAGTTTCTTACATTATCAAAGCAAAGTCCCATTCTCAACACTGAGGTCGATGTTCAAGGAAGAAAGTGCTTCTGTCTTTAAGGCTTTCTATTCCAAATAAGATTGCATTATTCTTCTCACTTTTTTTTATCATCATTATCATTATTATCAAATCAAATCAAATTTTATCTCTATAACCCAAAATCGCAATCACATTGCCTCAATGGGCTTTACAATCTGTAAATCTGAGCGACATCCTCTGTCCTTAGGCCCTCAATTCAAGTGAGGAAAAACTTGCCATGCTGATGATTATGATTATTATGATTAGTATTATCTTGTTGTTATTATCATTAATGTCGTCGTCATTATTATTATGATTATTATTATTATTGGTGTTATTATAATTATTATTATTGCTCTCTTTGAATCTGGAATAATCGACGACAAAAGGCCCAAAATGATCTGTGCACTTTTAGAAAGTATCCTAAAAGCAGTTTGTTTTCTTTGGCATATTTTTTTTAATTTCAAAGTTTTAAATGTTACGTATTAGCACCTTTGTCTCTTCTATCTCTTTTTACTGTATTTTTTTTAAAATTCTGCTTTACAATGTGCTTACTCGTTTTATAAATGCATGATAACAGGATACACTTTACAATCCCTTGTTTAACTATGGCCATAAAACGTGTCTCCTTTGACATACCGGTTCACCTCTACCTCATGCTAAAATTGAGTACGGCATCCCTGAAGTCCCAAAAATAAGATGTTTTAATTGAGTGATTTACGGGACAACAGAACAACGAGCTGTTTTGTTGTACACGTTTTGGGAAGAAACATTTACTGCAATAACAAGTTGATTTCCCTACTAGATAATAACGCGTTCCCATAACGAAATCTTATTCACTTGCTCTTACTTAAAAACACATGAAATGTCGCTTTAAGATATCACGTTGTGCCGTTACGTCAGGTTGCCGATAAGCGTTACGTCAGAGGGAACAGCGAAAGAACAAAATGGAGGAGTATGCCAGAGAACCATGGTGAGTCTTATAACCAAATAAAATATGTTTTTTGTCTGTGATTTGCCAAGTCATCTTCGTGGCTCCATTTTGTGTTACTAGCACCTCAGATGTGTATAATTATTTTTATGGTACGACGTGTGGCATAGCTCGAAACAAGTGAAATCCGGTTAGCTACATAGCGTTAGCACACATGCTAACTTTACATAGGACTGTATTGGCAGTGTATGCTAGCATTATACCATCGTAGCTAAATCACGTTGCTAGTGACCTTGTCGGTTTACTTGCCCACATGTCATTACCTTTTGTTTATCAACTCGAGTCACTGAGTCTGTACAAGCTATTATGTGATCTACATTGAATGTCAAGCGCTGTTGTGATAATTTTAGCGGTTCGGAGTTAATTAGCCCGGTTATGGTTGTTTGCGTTAGCATATTGGCTAAGCTAAGTTAGCCACCTGTGTGCTAACTGTATCTGTTGGGGGCAGCCTGAGGATTGCTCAACGCCGAGAGAAGGGTTACACGAGACATGTCATATTGTATCAGAAACCCTAGAAACTGAAATTGACGGAGTAGATATAGTGTAATGATAGATCATTTAACCAATGTGGACGAGTAGGAGAAGTGTCCTGTATCAGGTTAAGCTGCCACTAAAACCAGGTGGTACACAGCAATATAAAGATTTACAAGTTTCACACAAATTAATGTGTAATTAATCAAACTGCAATAGTTCTATTCAGACAGGAGTTGTACTGTAACAAGCAACTTTTGAAATAAATGGAAACTGTGCTCAAGATATTTTGGTTTTGTAAGTGTTTACTGTGTGTTTGCTGTGTTTTGGTCCTACTGAAGTGGAGATGCCCTTGATGAAGATGAAGTTATCAGCGAGGTCACATATTTTAGTAGTCCCTTTACATTAATCTATTAATGTTAAGATTTGGATCATTTTATCTCCACATTAACATAATAAGACGATGCTTGTTCCGCTCCAATCAGTCTTGACTCCCAGTCCATACTCATGGGGCATATCAGACTGAACCTGCAACCAGAGATCATTATGCCTATAAATACAACTTAATGCCATTTAAAATATGTTCATGACCTTCACTAATGGCTCTCAATTGATTGTAGTCCCTGGAGGATTGTGGATGACTGCGGGGGAGCCTTCACCATGGGAGCTATTGGAGGAGGAATATTCCAGGCAGTAAAAGGCTTCAGAAACGCGCCCTCAGTAAGTTGAGTCATGTAGCTTAACACTGTTCTTTGCTGTATTGCCTCAGTTAGACAACTATTATAACTTCCTCATACGGAACATAAAACATGGCATGGGACAGGTTTCACTCAGGTTTTAGAGCATTAAGTACACCATGCTTTCTCATTGTCCGATGTTAATGGCACAGTTGACTGCAGAAGTGTCATTGTTTTAAATAATCAATTACATTTTTCTGACATCTTTTTCAGCTAAAGTGTTTCAACTTTTTGGCCTACCACCACAGCACTGGATGATAAAGTTAAACAAACAAATTAGGTTTAGTACCAGGACTGAGTAAAGGAATGAAATGTGATTCTCTGCCAGTGTGGTGTCTTCTCAGTAATTTTAGTTACACTACAAGGAAACCTGTTTCTTCCGCCATCTATTTCACTGAAATAATCTGCCATTTTTATTTCATCATATCCTGTCTTGACAAGGAATTTGCATTGATCTGTGTCTGCTGTTGCTTTTTCTTGTAGGGGATGAGCCACAGAATGAGAGGTAGCTTGACTGCCATCAAGACCAGAGCCCCACAGCTTGGAGGTATGAATGACCACTGAATTTGGATATACTTGCCAAGAAGTGGGAAATTTGTATCATGTTGTTTATCTTTTACTTAGAATTCCTAGTTTGATAAGTTGAAGTTCATCCACTGAACTGCCTAAAACAACTACTACAGTAATATAATCTAGTCTTCCCTATCTATTCCCATGTCATTTAATGAAAATGTGGTTAAATATATGCTGCCTTGTCGTCCATCTGTATGGGCTGTATGGAAGTCAGCCTGTTAGCGTTGCAGCGCTGCGCTCCGTTAACACTGTGGGCTCTTCAGTGCATGCATTGTACTGCATATCCAATAGTATTTGAATGTGTTGGATACATATTTAATCATCATTTAGGGAATTAAAATCGTATTGGATATTAAATGACTCAGATCTTGATCAGGATGTCTTTAGTGAAAACCATTGGAACTCCTTTGTAACTGGCATAATAGACATGAACCCAAGCTCACTATTCCTCATTTAGGAGGAGGCAACAAATACATGCTTTTGGAGCCCACAGTTGTTGTGTACCTGATACAAAAAAAATCATTTTGGTTTGAGTATAACTCAGAATGATGGCAAAATAGCCCAACACAGTGTCCATAACTTGTTGAATCTTTTTTGGGTAACAGGAAGCTTCGCAGTATGGGGAGGCCTCTTCTCCATGATTGACTGTGGTTTAGTAAAAGTACGAGGGAAGGAGGATCCCTGGAACTCAATCACAAGCGGGGCCATGACTGGAGCTATCCTCGCTGCAAGAAGTGAGTAAGCTTAGACGAAGCCGGCTGTTAAGTCAACAGACAGCACTAACATACCTGGTGCAGAAGGCAAACAGTGATGTTACTGTTGTATACTAAACAGAGTTAAAAATTAAACCCACTGCATGATCAAAATTATAAAGTGTGCTCGAAGGCAATAGAAGGACAAGTAAAGGTGTAGATATGACTTTGGATACGAGTATGAGAGAGGCTCTGAGCTCGTCACTGATACTTTCCAAAACTTTCTAGTGCAGGAAGAGAGAGCTTAAAGATTGTCGGTGTCGTTTTTTATTTCGCACGAGATTCCTCCTGAAAACGTATTTTTCTTGCAGTCATTTCTAGAATAACTGCAGTAATTAGTAGTAAGAGTTATTGAATTTGTTTGAGATTGTCCTGTTTACAGTATTTTAACTGGATAATAATGGATTTAAGCAGACTATACTTGGCATGTTTTGTGACTGCTACATGTGAGACCATATATGTTCTCATTTTAAATGTGAGCTAAGTTATAATTACACCCTACGTCTTGGCATGGGACCATATTAATATGACAATACCATTACCATGTCCAACATAACTGATTCAAAATATTATCCTGATAATCATCAAAATATTCTTAAAACTTAATTGCATCACAAATGGGACACATCTTTTATTGTGAAAAACAAAGAATGTTTAAAGAATCTTAAGGCCTTCCTGCACAAATAAAGGATAAATGCATAGCTTTTAAAAAAAAACAAAAAACTTTTTTGCCAGATTAAATCTATTCTCAGGACTGTGTTGGCATGTAGACATCAAGCTCGATGCACATCTTTTTTGTCACTGTCCTTGTTCTTTTTTTTTTACGCTCACTTAGTGGAAACTTGCACCTTTTTGGTCCATAAACTTTGGTGATCTTGTGTAATTCCCAGCCAGGCTCCAGCAAACTTAAACTTTAAACCATTTGCTGCTTTTAATTGTGGAGGACAGATGAAAATACCTGTATGGCAGTGCAAGCTTTGTTAACCTCCTAAAGAAAATGGTAATTATTCAAATACTTGAAAACAAAGATGTGAAAATTAAACCATGGGTACCCTTTTTAACACACAGTAACATATCAACTTCCATGTTTTATCAACTTATGTGAGTTGTGGAAACGTGTGTACTGTGTTCATCTAATATATTAACAATCCCTGTTCCTCTGTAGATGGACCAGTAGCCATGGTAGGCTCTGCAGCCATGGGAGGTATCCTTCTGGCATTGATAGAGGGCGCTGGAATCCTGCTTACGAGGTTTGCCTCCTCACAGTTCCCAACTGGTAAGTAATAATTCTGATATTGGAAGCTTGTATCATTAATAGATACATATTGGATACTGTAATAGTATTGTGTATATGTTATAAATCTACATCCATTACACAGCAGTTCACCTTTTTTTTTTCTCTCCAGGGCCCCAGTTTGCAGAGGAACCCGCCCCCACCGCCATGCCCTCCGCTTCCTTTGGAGACTACAGACAATATCAGTGAGAGGACTCCCCACTTCTCGTCCACTAGGCCTTTTTGAATTCCTTGCTGAAGTTACGAAGAAGAAATGGAGATGCAAAGTACCACACGTCAAACCATAGCAACAGCACCCAACGTTTAACAGACTGTGTCGGAGAACTGAAGGACAAAAACACATCTTCATTTTCCTTCTTTCAGGAGCCATGTACAGATCTGCCTTTTTGCCATTTTCAGCCTTGTCATGTGTATCTGCTTCACCTTGCTTTACTTAAATACAGATCTATTGTTCGATGTTCCAGAGTTTGTAGGGGTGATCTGTGTTTTTCTGTTTTGTTCATATATAGTATTTGCTGCATGTAGACCGACAAGTGGGAGATCAAGTTTGACGAGCTCTGGAAAATGAATTTATCAAAACACGTCACACATGGAACATCATGATTTATATATAAAGATGATGTGTATATACAGTAAAAGCTGTCCACTTGTATTCAATTAGTCTTTATTTGCTTTAAACATGTCATCTGCTTGGGCTGGCCACTGACATCTGGCTGGACTTCATTATTTGATTTATGAAGGCAGACAACTATCAGACATAATGCTATTCCTGGGATATTAGTTTGTTTTAAAGTGATTTATTTATTTTAGGTTTTATTAAGTTGTTCTTTTGCGTGTGACAGCGCTTTTACATTCAACACAAGTAGGTGGAAAACGACGGCTAATGACCAAGGTTGGCAAAGGCAGTACAAATGAATGGATTAACTCAAGCAAGGGATTGATCCATACTGTAAAAAATCTGTATGACAGATTGTACTATGGTACAATAAAGAATTAAGTTGTCGTGTGTGTCTTTATTTTTATTAATAGTTTAAGTCAGAGCTGGGAAAAATATAGGAGTGATTGAACCATACTTGCCCACAACCCCATGTTGCCTGGGCAGGAGTACTCATTCCCCACTAGAGGGTAGTCCTCGCCAGCTTATCCACACTGGTGTTGCACTTTTATGCCTGGCCAAAACTGTCACTGACAGTCTTTAGGATGTGTTTACAAAAGCCACATAAGGGACTGCTTAATGCCCACATTCTTGTATGTTTGTGTCACACACCTGCTATCAGTTTGAAGCCAGCTCTGTAGTCACAGGTGAAGGACACTGGATGAGCAAGCGAAGGGGCCTTGGTGTAACTTTGACGTCACCAGATTGACATGTGGGGTCAGGGACTGTTTCTTTCATGGCAGAGCTGCACAGTTTAGACTCAAGTTGAACAGAAGTGACAACAATCAAAAATGTTTTATTTTAAAAACATTCAATAAATCAATACAGTAAGACATCAAATATTATTGATGATTATTAGGTTTATGACTGGAACTAACCAGTAAGATATATTATCCAATAATCAGATGTTTATGTTCTCACTTTAGTAGTTGTAGTTGTTCAACCTATGAATATTAGAAAATATAAAAAAATGCGCATAAAAAGATCGTCTTGACATTTAAAGTCCCTTTCGTCATCAACCAATACTCGATAAACCCCCAAAAAACAGTTGTAGACCAGCAAATATGCTCACTTCAAAAACAAACAAATTAATTTGAGGCATTTTAA
Source organism: Diplodus sargus (assembly GCA_903131615.1). Taxonomy (NCBI): domain Eukaryota; kingdom Metazoa; phylum Chordata; class Actinopteri; order Spariformes; family Sparidae; genus Diplodus; species Diplodus sargus. The sequence continues at coordinate 1,305,949 of CAEMYA010000009.1, forward strand.
CAAACTAATGTTTATAGACTGGTTGATAAATTAACGCAGGTATATAATATATACTTAATAGCTTTGAAAGGAAAATGTTATTTTAAATGGTCAGTGTTAAAAGACCTACTATATGGGATGACTTGAATGTTTCTAATGAAGGTTTGACTTTGACTCGTATCAAGTGAGTTAAGACTTTTTGTGGACTTTCCCCAGAGGATTTAACTCCCATACCCCAATGTTATACCTCTAAGTTATAAATGGTTAATTTAGTCCAACCAGGAGTAACTAAAAGAGCAAATACTCACATTTGAGAAGCTGAAACCTTTTATTTGAGCAATTTAGCTTTAAAAAAGTATCAACAAAATCACTGTGGATTGTGTTTCTGTGGATTAACTATTTGATTAATCTAATTAGTCAAAAAACCAAAAACAATATTCACAGGCTTTAAAGGGAAAATTTTCAGATCATCTGTCGCATATTGAGCACAGTGTAGTTTTGGGGAAGAGATTGTAATCAGAAGAGAAAGACTGAAGGACAACACAATTTCATAAATATGTATCTTTTCCATAACTGAATAAACAAGCTGTTCTCAGAGGAAAATAATGTCTCCAAAACAATGTTTGAAGCGAGGAAGGTGGCAGGGTCCGCCACATATAAACAAAGTAAAACAGTATGAATTTGTGTTGTCCTTCAATCTTTCTCTTCTGATTACAATCTCTTCCCCAAAACTACACAGTGCTCCAAAATTCTGAGTTTGAATTTCTTCTCCAAAATTACATAGTGCCCCTTTAACTATTTGATTCCTTTAAGTAGGCCCAAAGTCAATATTCACAAGTTTTCTCAGGGAGATATTCTGATTGTTGGAGGAAATTCAAAATCAGAATTTTAATAGTTACTTAAGTTATAATTAAGTAATAGTTACTTACTTTATTTTCTGTACCTGAGTAAACAAGCTGTTCTCAGATAAAACAAAAAAAAAAGGTCTCTGGAAGACTGTTTGAAGGTAGGAAGGTGGCAGGGTTTTGTTTATTCAGACATTGTTAACAAACCAAGATTGTTTAAACTAGATTGTTTATTTAGTTGTTCAATGAAGATCATTTTCTTCTGATTAAAATGCCCTCTCCAAAACTACATAATGCACCTTTAAAGCTTAAGTAGCTTGACTCTTATGCTGTTGCACAAACAGATTTTAAACAAGCTCTTACTCATGGAGTTTCTAATCTAAAGACATCTTGGGCAATAATAATATTATGATTAGTGATATCACCTCAAGCACACACATACAAAAACACTTCTCTTCCCCTGACTAACGTGTGCATTTAAAATATTTCACGACCAGAAAAGTAGCACATCCCCCAAGAATGTTGTAGCTGCTATAAAATAAAATAAAAATAAAGTCCTGGAAGAAATGTAGAAAAAAACACGTTTATATTAATGAATAAAACGAGGCTGTGTGTGTGTATGTGTTTTTTCCCCGACGCCCATGATTACTGTGCATCCCGTTATCATGCAAATGATGCGGGACGAGCGGCCAGTGTGTCATGCCCTTTTAAGAAAAATGAGAAATAGTCGGGAGTGACGTCTGCTGCGCACACAGGCCGGAGGCAAACTGACACTTGCGGAGCGGCGAAAGACAGCGAGCGAGAAACGGTGAGTGCAAATGCCAAACTTTACTACATGCCAAACGCGGTCAAATAACGCATTTGCGTGGGAGCCCGTCGCGCCGACACTTGCGGGAGAACACGCAGACACCGCGGAGTGCACGGCGCGCGTTGCATATGTCGGAGAAAGGCAGAAGAATTGTACCGCAAGTACAAAAACCGGAGTGTGCACTCCCATTTTAGTCAAGGCCAGGCGGAAGGGCAGGTAACGTTAGCGCCGCTGCTGTGTCTTTCCCGAGCAAATACACCGCGATGCGGGTCGATTTAAAGCCTGCCAGGTCCGCTCGACGTTTGAGCTGTGAAATGCGCTCGATTGCAGCGTGTTTGCGACAACCTAGCTGTGTTTTGATTGTACGCCGAGGACAGGAATGTGTCGGCTAGCTAGCTCGGATGCTAACGAGCTAGCGGCTGTGTGAAGTGTCGGCGGCCCGACGCAGCCAGTTAAAGCTAGCTAGTTAGCGGCATTTTGCTAACGAGCTTGATAACGGGACTTAGCGTAGTTGCTGGTAATGAAACTGGATTGTTTAGGGGCACAGACGCTGGTCTCATTTGCCCGGATTAAAGATTATGGTGTTTATTTATTTTTTTACGGATTTATACGTAAGCGGGTTTTGTGATTTGAACATAATTTGATCGCTGCTTGTGGGAAGCTAATGGTTGTGATAAGTTAATCATGTATGGACGGAGTGTTAGTTACTGCTCTGTGGGTAGTCACAGCCACAGATTGCAGGGGACTTAGCATGACCAGGAGTGATAAGCATATGCTACTGCCGTAAGCAAATTAGGTAGATTCCAGTGAGATAACCCAAGAGCTCAAATGACTTTCTCTTGTCTGGGTCCGCAAGCTTCATGCCAGCCTGTTGCAGGTTATTATATGCTGCAGGGAGAGTGTTGTGAAGCAGGAAAGGTGTGTACTCCATCCTTTAAACTATAAACACACAGCAGGTCAACTTTATTAATAATGGATCAGTGCACTTTCCAAGTCAAGTAGGCATTTCTTGCAAGGAAGCTAGCTGTGGCAAAGGCTCATTTTTTTTTATCTCCAGCATTTCACTTATCTGCCCCATCCTGTGCCCCGAATCTCCTCACAACCCAGGTTTGATGATGAGATACAGGCTATAAAACCCACGACCTCCTTCCCCTTTCTTCTTTTTCTTCTTTCAGCAAGCCTGCTGTCTGGGGTCTTGAACAGGAACAGAGACTGGAAGAGACTATTTTAGTAGGTAGCTACTCCTTTTCCATCCTATCAGCATGAAGCCTTCTTGCGCTTTGGAAAGAGGATGTGGTTACAGGTCAAGGCCCCAGTGACACAGATGCATTCTGCTGATGCCGTTTGTCAGTTACAGATCTTTGTCATAATTAAGTCACAGCAGAGTTTTTGTGTGCCGGGCTGCAGTTTTGCTCTGACTCAACGGGGCATTCAGGGTTACGGTGAACCTGAAAAAGAGATCCAAGGACTCTTCTGAAGTCGAGTTTTTTTTTCTCTTCTGGTGTAATTTTGATTGAGAAGATTGCTGTGGGAAGTTTTAAACTAAATGCGAGAATGTCACTGTACTGTCATTCTTTTTCTCTTAAAATGTAAGTTCACCAAAAAAAAAGGAGAACAGAAAAGGAAATTCAGTCATTAATAGTCCTCAAAGCATTTTGAGAGCTTCGCAGTTAAACAGCGTAACAGCATTAAAAAAAATCTAACAAAAAAAAAAATGAAACAAACATTAAATCCATACCGCTCGTCCAGGTAATCCAAGTCTCCGGAATTTCATATTGATTTTAAAAGATATTATTTTACACCCCGACACGCCATCGAGCTCATGCACCCACTTCAGGTTTTTTAGCTTCAAAGCTGCGGTGAAGATTTGGGTGCAATGTTTTGTCAAATTGATTTGGCACGTCAGAGACTACGATTGCCCTGAGAAGGTACATAGAGCCATTATATATGCCCTTAGTAAGTCCACATTACTTGCTGTGAAGCTCCAAAAATATATTTTGTGGACTAAAGAAAACTATACATCAGCATGGGGGTGAGTAGATAATGCCTGAGCTTCATTTTGAAGTGAACTTATCCATAAAGGGTTTAACCTCAGAATCATCCTCGTGACAGATAAGATGTATTGCATGAAGTTAATCGAGTTTTGTTTATGACATGTGAAGATCAGCTCCGTAAAACATTCAGAAATATCACAGTAGTTGCCGCTGTTGAAGCGTTTTTCTTTTCTAAGCTCAGGTGGTAATGGTTTATTTTACAGGCTCATAAATTCCTCATCCAAGAACAATGTAATTTGGCACTAATTATAGGTTAAATTAGACACAGGGTTACTTCCAATTAATTAATTCCAGTTAACTGCTAAGCCAGCTTGTCTTTTAGCTGCTGCACATGTGCATTCTGAGGACAGACAGTCATGCTGTGAAACACGTATAAAGAATAAAGGTGCGAGTTATAGATACAGTGATATGATCATGATGATGATGAAGGAAATTCCTTTCTCTGGATTTCAACAGGTGTTAAAACTCACCACAACTAACTTAGATAACAAGTGAAAAGTTATTGAATAGTACCTAATAAGAAACTCTTTCCAGGAAATGTCCAAGATATCAGTAGGAAGTGAGAAGGCTGTAAAATTGTGTGTAACCACCACGTCGTCTTTACTCAAGCTGTTTCCTTGACAGATTTTCTGCTGTCAGTAGTTCCTGCATTGTTCCTCAGTGTTTGAGGGGTTTCAAATGCTGATCCAAGGGTGAACAAATGATGTGAACTGTGGTTTTGGTGAAGGTAATGATTAACCAGGAGCTTATCAGCATTAAAAAAACACTGCCAGTGCAACTATTACCTCATCTGGTGTTTTTCTACTAAGTGGGGTATTTTTCTTATCCGTGTCAACGAGCAAGCAAATAAGAAGATGGGACAGGGTTGTATTGCGCTTCCGGCTTAACCACAGGATGTGTGCATTTTCTTTACCATCCGCACTTGGTGGAAGATACTGAGGGCAGCTGCCAATCATCGCATCCTGCTGAGTCAGCTGCTGTGACAGCTTCATTGCTGTCAGATTTGCCTCACAAGACCAGGAAATCGTGGATCCTTAATGTTGTAGTTTAGCTGTGAAGCCTCCTGCTCTTTTTATTTGAGTTTGAAACATAGTTGATCCAGACACGTTCGCTGCATATTCTTGCTAGCAGCTTTCTCGTCCAATTTCCAGCCTTAGATGGATACATACCTTTGGCCGTAGAGGGGTGAGTGATGCAGTGATGTCATGGTGGAGCATGTTTGCTGTGGCGTGTGGCTTTCCCTCACTCCTTATTTGCTGGGGTTACTACGAGAGCAGAGTAACAGCAGCAGCCGTGTGTTTGTTTTGTTGGGAATGACAGTGTGTAGTTGAGGGCAGTGGAAACAGGCAGAGGTTTGGTTTTAAAGGGAGATGGCCTTAAATGGCCTTGTGTATGTGTGTGTGTTTGTGTTGAGTGTGTAGGCAGGCGGTTGAGAGAGTGCAGTGCTGTGTGTAGTTTTTTTGGTATGAAAGTTTCGTAGATAAGATGTCAGGAGCAAGAGCATCCTTTTCTGTCACGTCCCTCATTTTGTTTAATCTTTCGAAGAAAATGCTGCACATGATAGCGAGAAAGCTCGAAAAGAAGAGAATTTCAAAGAGGCCGATGTTTGTCACTGAGTTAAAAGCAAGCAGAATTGTTTTGAGCCTTGATCTCTGAGGTCATTTGAGTTATGTAGGGTGGTATTTGTGTCATAGCAAACCACTTTGCTGTTCTCAGGAACATTAATTAATACACTGGAGCTGAGAAATGTTTTTTCCTTTACTCCTACTCCAGCTCAGAAATACTTTAAAGCTTGCCCTTTAAAGTGATTTAATGCTTAGTGATGTATTCCAACCTTGATTGTATTTATCTGAAGGCAAAAGCTTTGATGTCAGCTCACCAGGACAGTCGCTTTTGTCATACAGTTTTATGAAGAGGGTTGCGACAGTATGACATTTTCACAGTATGATAACATCTAAAAAAAACCCATTGTTTCATGATTTTTCATAATTCCTGAAAAATTATTTTGTTATGACGACTTAAACATCAGAATTTAATACCCTAGATATCTTTTCATGGTATCATAATCATTCATTTCATATACCTTTTAAAATGTAGTATTTCCACAGCCATGATTTTTACACACAGTACAGGCAAAGACATGGTTATGTAGAAGGCACCAGGAAAATTACTGATTTTGTAAAAACTAACACCCTCAAAGTAGCTCAAGGAGACTGGTGTTGTTCACTTACATATACAACATGTTAAGTTGAGATAGAAGTTTATTAACACCGATGGTATTGAAATGAAGCTGAGCAGGGTTCTGCTCATACGACGCCAGAAGTATCAAACTGTGCCAGAAAACGCGTTCATTTCAGGTTTTAATTTGAGATTCATTGCCCTCAAATTTGGGAGACTCTGAAGACAAGAGCCCATCAGTTCATGTTATGAATGTGCCTAGTACTCAGATTTCCCGTGTTCTTCTTTTTTTTTGTTGTTGTGTTAAGTAATCTAAATTACACAAATGAAAGAAAGTCTTGGTTAGTTCTCTTTTTAGTTGGGATGTTGCAGGTGTGGGAAAATATCAGTAATATTGAACTCTCATTCCCAGTGTCAACATAGGCAATAAATATAACGCCCTACAAATTAAGGTCATGCAAAAACAAAGCATGTAAACTTGTCACCATTTGTGTTAGATATTCAGAAATAAATGGCAGGTAACAACGGTGCCTGTTTACACTTTTAACGGTATCTTCCCAAGCAAATGTTGATTATATCTTAGTTTTGTCTTCTCTTTATTGTTAACTCCGGCAAACAGGTTAAGCTTATTTGTTAGTCAGCAAGATTAAACAAAAACTGCTGAACAGATTTCTGCTAAACCTGGATGGAGGATGGGTCTCGACCCGCAATAGACCCGATGAACCTTTCGTGTGGATCCAGATAAAGTGATGGATCCAGGATTTTTTTTCTTACTTTGTTTTACATTGGGCACTTTTCTTCATTTTGGGTAAATTCTCAGGAAATGACGCCTTGATCTTGATGAAGGGGGGGGGGAAATAGGCGTATTTAGGTGACTGGTATCTATGAGTGAGTACAAAAGGTGACTGTTGGGCCTCGGCAAAGGTATACCCTCTATCACATGACTCTATTTCCAGTCAGTGACATAAATAATTACCTTTTTTTAAATAGGCAAATCAGTTTAAATTGATCGAGAAATTTTTAAAATCCCAGATATATATTAAAGAAAAATAATAAGCCCTAGATATTCTCACTCATTGATTGGAAACCAAGCTCCTAATGGATGGATTTGATGTACCTCATCCTTCGGGGATTTTTAAGGGAGGGAACAGATAGAATTTGACGATACACTTTTTGTAGGCGCAGACATCCACCATGATGACCTCTGAAGCAGTCACATACAGTAATAATCTTACTGGTACTGTCACAAAGCGTGTTCCTGACATCTTCTGACTTAGTAGGGTTCAGTCCAGTCTCCATACAAGAACTATGACGTGCAGATAACTGACAAGTGCGGCCTAGCCTTAAGTGTGACATTGTCTGTATGACATTGTATATCTGACACTGTGCATGCACTTGACTCTGTACTTGAGTGTTTACATGACAGAGCAGCAGAGAGTCTTTGTGTAGCACCCCCCCCCTTTTTTTTTCTTCCCAGTGGCTCCTCCCTAAATCGCGCAAGGAGAATTTGTCTTTATGTGTAGAGGATTAGTGGGTATGAATTATTCACAGTCCTGGCTTCATATCCCACATGGTCACTGCTTGCGATTGAAGTTGGAGGTCCTTTGTCCACCCCACTGAGTATTTAGATGGAGTGTGCTGTAAAAAGAACAGTGTAGGAGGGGATCATCTGCTTCCCGGAGTGGCCGGCGATTAGCTTTTTGATGCTGTGCAAAAAAAAGGTTGATTATCAATCGAGGTTATACTGTCTTTCCTTGAGACCTGATTTTGAACATGAGCCACTTCTTCAGCGCAGGCTTGATGCCATCATGCTGCACCTTTCAACCCATGATTGAAAGGTTGAATCCCCTGGTCTCCAGACCTCTGATGTGCAGGGAAACCTGGTGTTATGCTGTCTCTGTTTTCCCTCAGAAGGCTTGGCCACAGCTTCATCTTTTGTCAGTAACTGGATAACTGTGGTACAGTTGGTCAAATGGATGATGATTGCCAACAATGGTGTTACCTTATGGTATACAGTGCAATTCAGTTTTGCACTCTGTTATCATTTCGATCTGCTTATGTTGGTTCGAACCTTCAAATTTGGTGATAAGGAACTTTTCATATGAACTGAAGTAGAGCTGCAACAAATGATTATGAATTAATCTAATAATTATTTGTTTGATTTGTTGATTAATTTGGTATATAATAAAGCTGCAATGTTTAGTCACTCAGTGACTCGTGTCACTCAGTCTTAAAGCAAAAAATGTCAAGCATTTGTTGGTTTCAGCTTCTTAAATGTAAGGATTTGCTGCTTTTCTGTGTCATTTATAATGATGTGACAAAAGAAGGCATTAGAATTTTATTCATATATACACTTCAAAACCCAAATATATTATGTTTATGGTCTAAGAAGGCAAAAGGAACCAGGTAATATTCACTTTTGAGAAACCAGAAGAGAATTCTGGCATTTTTTCCCCTTAAAAATGGGTTAAGAAAATACGTATGTGTTGAGGAAAGCTGAGAAAAGTCTCAGATTACTAGATAAAACCTGAGTAGTAGTAGTAGTAGTAGTAGTAGTAGTAGTAGTAGTAGTAGTAGTTATTCTTTGCTCTTTAAAAGTTGATGCTTTGAAGAAGCTTGAAGACATTTTGTTTGAATTTTAAATCAGTCTTTTGCCAACTGCCGTACATGGACTTTTACATGAATATAATCTGATAAGAAGCCTCCAAGTAGATGATGAATCAGAAATCCCCCACATCGCCCCAGCGACACAGCTAAACCTCCGTGTAACAGCCTTTCCTTCTCTGTAACCCAACTTGTAGTGACCCAGTTGGCTAACCCAACTGACTTTACGCCACAGTGTGTGCCAATGATTCGAAGCCTCTGCCTCCCTTAAAGGGATATTCCAGTGATTTCACAATTTCCTCCTCGCCGCAGTTTCCACTTCCCTCAGCTGTTTTCTGTCATTAGTCAAAAAAGACGGACGCTATATTGCTGTTGTACAATACCGAAGAATGAGTGAGTGAGTGACTAAAGAATCTGACAGCAGGGTGTGTTTTGGTGTGTGAAAGCCAGATGATTGTGTCATTATTAGGAATATCTGCCAGATCCATGTATCATCTCCCCTACAGTTCCCCCTGCACTCATACACACCACAGCTGGTTTGTGTTAGAGTGGGGTCACATACTCTTCACCTCCTCCACCCTGAAGCTGCTCCACTTATGGGTGTTCCCTCCATTGTTGTGCTGCTTCTTGTCCATAACCTCCAGGAATGACTAGAATCCTTCCTTTTTGGAGTGGAAAAACTCAGAGACCAGACTGGGGAAAATTCCTTTGTTTAGCTTGAGAAGAAAGCTCGATCTTGTTTTGTTTTTGTTTGTTTCTTTTCCTCAATTTTTGCAGCTTTCTCATTTTGTCTGTCCTATTTTGCTTCTCCCCTTTTGTCCAGTGCAGATTGTTGGGCTGTCCGGTGAAGCAAACCCGCCATGCGTGAATACAAGCTAGTGGTGTTAGGCTCTGGAGGTGTGGGCAAGTCCGCTCTGGTGAGTATTCTCTCTCCTTGAAACCCTTCCTGCCCCCCACACACCTCTAACCCCCCTGTAGCGTGCTTCCTGAAGGACTGTAATTTCTGTGTAAATCGTTCTCATATTCGTGTCACAAGGAGCTGCAAAAGCACATGTGAAACTGTCCTTTTCCTCATTTTTTTTTACTGAAACTATTAGTGCTTTTGCTTTAACTATTTATCGGAAACATACTTGTATTTGGTCAGCGTTCAGGTGTGTACTCGTCCAGTGTTATAGCATAGGTCTTTGAAAAAATTTGCTGCGTGTTTCTCTCCAGTTCTCATTAGAGCCTGACATATACAAGATTTTTGGAGCAAATAAAGGGAACTAAAAACATAGATGGATATAGGCTGGTGTTCTTAAAGACACAAACATTTATACATAAACATACTTGTTAGCCAAACTGACAAATGACAATAGTCGACTAAAACATTCAACTTGGCCGGGAATTTAATGATTAAAAACTATCCCAAGCATCGTTTTGATCTTGATCTGTAAAATGAAGAAAAACACATTTTCATATCCGCCCATATCGAACAATAATGTCGGCAAAGTGGATATATATCAGTCGTGTTCTAGTTCTCATCCATTTAGAGCAAGGTTTAGTTTAAGGTGTACGGCCAATCCTAGGTTTGCCATCAGTTCTGATAAAAATGTGCCAAGTTTACAGTAATCTAACAAACCGGAATCCTATTGGGCAGAAAAACATGCTGGTTTTTGGTGGCTTGACAAAGGACAGACACAAATCCTGACACAGTTTTATGAACTTTATTGTCATTATAAGCTGTCAGGAGGCCATGAATGTCTGTAAAATGTTGCATGCCCAGCTTGGCTAACTTCGACCAGGTGTTGGAGTCAGGTTAATCCCTCAAAGTGGCAGGCTGACATGTTTAGACCTTAAGTTCCTAAGGTGAACTCTGTGTACCCTAAATGTAAACCTACCATTAAGCACACTGCTTAATGAAGCACATGTACAGTATGTCATGTGTGTCTGTACAATTAATTGGAAGATTTTGTTGTAGTTTGTCTGCATCCTGAGCAACATTATTAACAACCTCTTCCGCAATGTCATCCTGAGTTGTTGTGGAGACATACTTGTTGCACTTTGGCCGTATTTGCCACTCCGGATGTTTTGTTCTTGTGGCCAGAAGGTGACATTGATCTGACGTTGGCATGCTCTGTGTCTTCTCTTACAGACAGTTCAGTTTGTACAGGGAATCTTCGTGGAAAAATATGACCCGACAATAGAAGACTCGTACAGAAAGGTGAGTGTCCCTTGAGGGGGGGGAGGCAGAGTGCCGAACTGGAATGAGTTGATTGTTAGCAGCTGCTCTGCAGGTTCACGTCATGGTGCTCTTAGTTTTTCTCTTTCTCTGTCTCTCCTCTTTCCTTTCTTTTTCTTCTCCCCTCTTTGTCTTTGCATGTTTTAGTATTTCTTGCTTTTTCTTCCTGTTTTGTCTTAACCTCTGTATCGGTTGTCTCTCTTGGTTTTTGCTTTATGCAGTATTTTAGATATGCACAATCTGTCCGTTGAACTGAAATCAACCTGCACATCATCATTCTGTTGCCATTTTATCTCTCTTACAGCAAGTGGAGGTAGACGGTCAGCAATGTATGCTTGAAATTCTCGACACAGCAGGCACAGTAAGTGAACTCGAACCACTCAATACTCTTTATTGCTGTGAGTAAGGACTCCTGAGTCGCTGTATTGAACACTGACATTTGGATTGTCAGGCAGTCAGTCTACCACTTTTGTCCAGACTAAAATTATCTCAGCGACTGTTGGATGGATTCAGATTCACATTTGTCAAGACATTCATGGTCCCCAAAGAATGAATCCTGCTGACTTTATCGATCCCGTGACTTTTTTTCCTGGGCTGCATGAGGTTGACATTTGTGCTTTTGAGTGAAACATCTTAAGTTCTATTTAACAGGAACTGAATTGTCTGCACCAAACAGCATAGAAATCCGTCAAAGGGCAAATCTGGCAATTTTACAGCTGTGTGCAGTTCTTGGGAGTACTACTGCATATTTACATGAAAAGTAGTAAAATGCCTTTTGTGTCTCCAGAGAAAACTGCATGTAATCTAATAAATGGCCTCCAGTGATGTCACTTGGTGGCTAAATTGCATTGTGGGTAATGTAGGCACCAGGTTTTAACAAAACCATTTTATAGTGCTTTCCAAAACCTTGTGCCTACATTACCCACAATACAACTCAGCCATTTGGTAACCTTAATAACAGCAAAACTCCTGACATCCATAAAAGTCTTAACTTGTTAGTACTCCTACTTTATTGTTAGTGTGCTAAGGTGCAATATGGTTAAAATTACACCTGCTAAATATCGTATGTGTAATAATCATTGAGAGGACGTTGGCGTGCTCAAAACCAGGTGCCACAGGGAGCTGCCAGCATTGCTTTAGGCTCGAAGTCTTGTTCATGAAGGAATAGCCCACTTTTTTAGAACAAGTGTGCTCGAGGAATGTAGGAAGTTAATTGTAATGAACTTTATGTTGATGGTGCACAAGCCACATCCACCTTCATGCCTGTTTTTAGTGGAAAAGTCAAAGGGTGCTGATAGTCTTTGCAAACTGTATAATGGTGCACATGTGCTATAGAAAAACTTTAGGGAGATCCTGCAGTTCCATAGCATAATTCACAATAATGTGATTACCTGTTGTCATCAGTGCACATTAAATGTTTAACATTGGATAAAATGTGAGACAATATGACAGAGCTCATGGCCTGTCCCTCCTCTTGTGGTGTTCCCGCTGTACAGGAGCAGTTCACAGCAATGAGGGACTTGTACATGAAGAACGGCCAAGGCTTCGCCCTGGTATACTCCATCACAGCACAGTCCACTTTCAACGACCTCCAGGACCTGAGAGAACAGATTCTACGAGTAAAGGACACAGAGGATGTAAGTATTCAGTACGCACACTTATAAGCGTACAAGCATGTTTACATCAGCGCTGCCACATTTTCACAGAACCTATTTTTATTTTATTTCGTGGTTGAGTGGGTTGCAGAAACAAAGATAGTGGGAAATAGTACAAAGTTATTAGCGCCACACTTTCGTGTTCTCAGCCGCCTACATTGTTCAGAACCAGAGTGTTCCGTTGCCATGGATACCACTCAACACTGTAATCGCTGCATTTTATGCCAATAATTACAAATGTGTATTACCTCGACATACTGCATGTGGTGTCACTGTTCATTCTGTGCTGTCTGTAGAGTGAAAACAATGCGAAAGCATTTAGTGAAACTTCTGTTCTGTACGTAGCTTAGCATTAGCTAATATCAGCATCATGCACAGAGCCATAGTACCCCACTTAACTAAGAGCAGAATAAAGAGCGGGGATGTCCAACCCTTAGTCTTGCTTTTTTTTGAACACTCTGGTTTTTCCCTCCAAGTCTGCCCCTCTGCTTGGATCAGAAACTGTGCAAATAAAAAGAGGATGTGTCATCTCGTTGTTTTCCTGGTTGTTTGTTAGAAGCACATTTCCATTTTTCTGTATCTCTGGTAAATTGTGAGGCTGTTGAGTGAGTAAGCCCTACATCCCCTCTCTGGTGGGGCAGATAGTGCGTCAGCACGATCTCCGATGCCCTTTTTTGGTGATCTCTGGAGGGAATGAATGTTACCATAACCCTCTCTCTCACTCTTTTTCCTCCCTCTCTCTCTCTCTCTCTCTCTCTGTGTGTTCCTTGTCAACCATCTGAAAAGCCCTTTTGCAGCCTGGTGTGGACATTTTATTCATGTTCTATAGCATGATCTATTAATCATTCCCTTGCTGCCCTTCCTCTAAATCTGTGCCAGTTATACCTTATGCTTTTTGTTTTGACTGGCCTTTTCAGCGCCTGTTGCACGGTGCCCCCGCCCCCTTCTCTATGGCCTGACTTGTGGTCTTACTGTGGTCTGGCACTCAGTGTGGGTGATTGGACTGTCAGGGATGATGTGCAAGGAAAGCCTCAGCTCATCAAAAACACACTGGATCGTGAGGCTGTGGTGCTTCATTAGAGGCTCCGTGGTTGGGGAGCTGAGGTTAGCCTCAGGCTAACAGATGGATTGCAGGATCAGCGGCTCCTCAAGATGCAAGAAAACGGTTCCGATGTCCCTTTTCTTCTCCAACTATGCTCCCTCTCAATAAAACCCCGCTCTTAACCTTTGTGCTTATCTGGTCATTACGGCCACTCTGTCAGTTATCAGTCCACGGGCAATTTGAGCCTGTACCTATGATGTCCGTGACATCTGTTTATCTTTCTTTGCCCCTTGCAGGAATGCACGACCAAAGGAAATGCTTAACATGTTTTCGAGCTGTTGCGGAGCTTAAGCAGACATTCTAGTTGCAGCTACAGCTGTTCTCATTCATTCTTAGTCTCGGCTCTTCTGCGCACCATTTACTACAAAGCTGGCAAACTGCACAGACGTGCTTAATAATGCGAAGCCCAATTTAAAAAAAAAAAGCCTGCAACGACTGTACGTTGAACACAGTGGGGCCAAAATTCCATCTACTTCAAGAAGTCGTTGGGAGTGAAGAATAGAGTAAGTGAGCAGTCAGCAGTGTATTAAAAGCTCACTTCCCTCACTTCCTTCCACACTTCTTATGTAAGAGAGGTCTTATGACTTTTCCGGGCCATCTCAGTCCCTACTTGTGTGACTCTGATGGTACTAATGCCTGAGTCCAAGCTTGTGACTCACCGCTGCATTAGGAACGACTGGCTCCATTCATATAAGCAACTCTATACACCCCTGTTCTGTGTTCCCCACAATCCAATCTCTAGCATGCCTTGTGGGCAGGACAGGACCTGTCTGTAGCATGTTAACAGCATCTGAACAGATTCTCTGTGGCCTGCGTGGATTCTCGCAGTAGGCTAAAGCTGCCTCATTTGCTGCTGACACTGAACATTTTTTCTCTCCTGCATACCTCCATCCTGCCATCCCTCTCTCCATCCTCTTCATCCCAGCTTGGCTCAGAGTTTGTGTAAGGAGGGCATACCACTGGTTCTCCCAGGACCCCTTGGGAGAAATGTCGTTCAGCAGTCCAGTGCGAGGGGCTTGTTTGGATATCAAACATCAAGCAGCGACCTCCACGGGGTTAATCTAAACATCGCAGCTTCCCGTCGTCTGCCTCACAGCCCAGAGAGAGTGAGAGAGAAAAGAAAATGGGGCCCTTGAATATTCATTCTTCCTTCGAAAGTGTTACATTTTCTAGAGGAATGTGCTGTCAAAAACAACGTCTGAAGAGTAAACTTCTGGGTGGGAGTTTGAGCAAGTTGGCACACGTCAGGATACTAGCACACTGCTTACAAACATCCAGTTTTTCAAGATCCACAAGACACGTCTAGGGGCCAATTCTGGGACCTGGAGAAGGGAGCGACTGCAGGATTTCCCATGCATGGATTTATTTGTTGCAGGCACACCACAAATAGATTTCGCCAGCTGATTTATTATTGGCGCCTGTTGTGCTGCATGCAAAATTTTCCACTAGTTGATTATGTATCATGCTTGTTAAGCTCTACCACAAACACCAGTATCCTGTTAACTGAAGTGTTCCTCAAACCCTGCTCAGACAGTTTCACAGTGGTGGTATAAGAAAGCCAAGTTTAAATGTGAAATTACACTGCATACTAAATTAAATGAAATACAACACACACAAACAAGCAGTCTCACACTATCATGTAATTCCAGACAGCAGGCAGAGCATGGAAATCCAGCTGAAATGTTGAAAAAACATTCAGGAAGGAAAGCGATGTTATCCTGGCTGGGCGGGGCTGCCATGACTTCCTCCGGGCCAGCGTGCTCCCTAGATAGCCGGTCAGGAAACAGCAGGCAGGATGAGACGCATCCCGACACCCTGGCTACTCTGGCTCTGCCCACTGTGACAGCTAGAGGCTGAAGTTTTGCCCAGAATATTCTCTCTTCCTCAGAGAGTTTTTGTTTTTTTGACCTTGGTCATTAAAACATCTGAATCGGGGCACAAAAGAAGAAGTGTTGGGTATTCGGGAGATTCCAATAGCATCTGCACTTCATGTCAGCGGTTGTGTTCTCTGTGGTTGTTTTCAGTTTTTGTCTGAAAGGAAATAAAGCCATGAGAAGCTGCATTCGCTGCTAGTTTATATTGATTCTTTAATCTCTTTAGTAACCGTTGTGTAACCTTAATGCTGCAGGCCCAAACCTTTTTTTTGGGCCTTCCCACAGGGATTGATTGATTTTTCTTGATTGCGTCCCTCCACTCCAGGGATAAAATTAATAGACTACCAAGTTGTTAACCACCATCTCTCCACTATTGTACTGTGAGGATGAACATAAGTAGACAGTTTCTTGACAAGTTACTCCGACTATCTCCCAGTCCAAATAACTCCCTCACAGACTTTAGTTTCACCAGTGTGATGTGTTGTGTTGGGCCTACAGGGTTAGATTTGTTGTTGTACTTTCGCTGGGAAGGCAGCAACATGTATGAAAGAACAAATGTATCCGTCATTTATACTCGTTTTGGTTGCATGTAAGCATTCAAGTTGATTTTATTTTTTATACTCAAAGTATAAGATTTGCCACAAAGGGATTAAAACTTGAATCTTGATTTACTTACTATTATTTACGAGCTTACTTTTTGCTTGTTGTCAGGTGCCGATGATCCTGGTGGGGAACAAGTGCGACTTGGAGGATGAGCGTGTGGTGGGGAAGGAGCAGGGCCAGAACCTGGCCAGACAGTGGAACCACTGTGCCTTTTTAGAGTCCTCTGCTAAGTCAAAGATCAACGTCCTCGATGTGAGTATACATGCTGACATCAATACCTTTAGTGATGTGTCTTCAGTGTGAAGAGGATACTTTTACTGCTGTCAAATCACTTGACACTTTATGTTTTCTCTTTGTGTCTTTCTCTCAGATCTTCTATGACCTGGTCAGACAGATAAATAGGAAAACGCCAGTGGAAAAGAAGAAGGCGAAAAAGAAATCCAACTGTGTCCTGCTTTAAAGACCCCACCCCCCTTCTCCAGCCCCTGCAGCAGCTCTGAGCCAGGTGTGTGCGTCTAAAATTTCATAACACATGTGTTAGTCATAAAGGCCCAGTAGCTGACATCTTCATGAGGTCATGATGCATAGGCAGGCTGTGAGGTTAGTTAGCGTTACATAATATCCTTCTATGTCATCTTAGATGATGCTGCATACATCAGGTGTAGTTTATCATTCATCACAGTCCATTACGAGTTGGTTTGCCTGCAGCAAAGTCAAGTCAAATTAATCAGCCTAATATTATATCATACCAACAGTGGATGCTGTCTTTTCTTGAGCTGTGAGAACCTGAGCGCACAAGGAACATTGGGAATCCAGAGAGAGGCCTCCTTTAGGCGTGTGGGAGTGAAACACTTGATGTGGGGAAAATTACAAAAAATACAAACATACATTTCTGTGGAAACTTCAGTTAATTTACTTGGTCAGCAGAGTCCGTTTAATCTAAACTAACTGACCTTATATGAACATCAGACCAGTCCTGTCTTCTTCTAACTGGACCTAGTGCAGGGTTCCGATCAGTCCTTGAAACATCCTAAAAAGTCTAAAATCCAATAATCTGAATTTTTAAGACCTTTTTGAAATGTCTTGAATATTCAGTCTTCAGTTTAACCTTTTTTAAATGTGTTTTTGAAATTTTTTTTGTTGTTTTAATCTATTGTAGCACACCCAGCTAGTGCGTCACTTTGTGGTGTTTGGGCTAACATGGTGTTTTACAAGAATTGAAATATCTTGATCAAAACATACGATCAAAGTTAATATGAACATCTGATAAAATAAACAAAGTAACATACATTGCTGTACACATGAAGGAATTCTTTACATTTGCTTAATTTTTCACAATTGCAATTATGTTACAATATAGTTGTGATGACTTTTCAAAGAAAGTCTGGAAGGTTTGGTTTAGGTACCTTTTTTAAAAAGTGCTTAAATGTTTACTTTACCTTACCTTTTAAGAGGAATTGACAACACACCAATCCGACATATTTATTCCTAAAGTGTATGTGTGGGACGTGTCTTGTCACCTTCTATAAGTGACCGCAGAGTCATCCTGGGACAATAATAACATTTCTTTGATGTTGATTACTTAGACATGTTTCTGGACAGGCCAACATCCCCTGAGTCAGCCGCCACCTCAAGTGTGAAGTGCTTTCATTAGCATTTTCTTATTTTATCTTGCTGTTGAATGAATGAGTCACTTTGTGATGGCTGAATTTAAAAATGGACCTCAGCAGACTGCAGCAGCTGCTTGGATGTGAGGAAATCCTGATCTGTCATCACGTTGTTTCCCAGTAAAATCCAAATCGCTTCTTCTTTATTCATTTCTTTTTATTTAGTTTGCCCAGAAACTGGTAAAGAGGAAGTCTGAAGACCAGCACGCACTGTAAACCAGACTGCTTCTTACAGTAAACCCTTCTCTTCTGTTAATTTTATATTGGCCTTTACTGACATTTACTTTATGACGCAATAATTAATCTTCCATGTGAGGCGCTGGATTTGAGCTTCACATTAGACTGGAGCTGATGTATTTGCAGTCCTGTTTTTTTAATTTTAGCTGGAGATTCTCAATGTGAGCAATATCGTCTCTCGCAATTAATCTACTTTCATATTGGAAACCTATTACGTGTTATGATATAGTACATTTTCTGAAAAAATATCTGAGTAAGAGAAACTTATAATTAAATATACAGCCATCTTATTAAATCAGTTTTTTTGATAGTCTAGTAACTTTGATGCCTGACAAATTATCAAAGTACTCCTTCACATTGGTGCAAGATTCCTATAATGCCAAAATTACCATAAAGCAGTCACGCTTATTATTTTGCAACAGAGCCCATAATGACCTTCAGGGGGCAGAAATATTAAAAATCAAAGCTTCCTTGGTAAATCTCTGCAGAGATACAAATCCCACAGTATACGCTATATATCATCATTTTGCTCCCTTCTAATTTTAGCTGCTCCCATTGACTCAAAAACCCACTGTGGGTCAGAGGTCACTCTGACCTCCTGATGAGATTTAACCCCAGTTAACACTCCCCTCACCATCTTAGAAAGTCACAGCAAGAACGTTTCCACCCTGATATGGAAAGTTTCCTTTTGAAAGATGAGTTTGGGTTCAGTCAGTTGAGCAAATCTTGTGAGATCTCATGATGTGCATCCAGCCTCACATGGAGATTACTGAGTAGGGCCTCAGTGTTTCCAAACATTGAAGGTATAAGCCTAAAGAGTTTACTCTGCTTGGAGCAAACTAAGTTGTAGGATGTGTTGTGTGACTGCCTCTAAATGCTAATGTGTTTACGATTCTCTGAGAATCTCTGTTTGACCCCCACTGCAGTTGGGACTAATAGGCAGCACGGTGGAAGAATGAGTAGGGAAACCTTGTCCATATACCGTATTTAGTGGCATTTTCCTGTCGCTGACCCTTATATCTGAGCAGAGAAATCATTTATTTTTATCCCAAAATCCAATAAAGATATCCTCCAAGTTTAATTTTTTTCGTATAGGGAGCTGACGGCATCGAAGTATCAACTGCCTCTGCTGAATCTTTATGAATCAGTACTTGAATTTACTGCTGCAGGAAAGAAGTTACTCCCTGTGGTATAATGACTTTATTGGGTTCAGGAAGTAGAGAGTCATCCGTTAATCTCAAGGTTCGATTCCTGACTCATCCTGTCCACGTGACAAAGTGTCTTTGAGCGAGACACTGAACCCGGAGTTGCTCTCTATGACAGGCAGGCGCCACACATGGCAGCTTTCCCACCATCGATTGGTGAATGGGCAAAAAAGAGGCGATATGATAAAGCGATCCATAAACCATTTATTCATCCCCTAAAGTGTTCCTCCATATAGAAAGAAATAGTAGAAAATCAATTTAAAACTGCAAAGTGATGATGTGAAACAATACGGCAGAGAGAGTGCAGTAGAAATATGCAGATGTTGTTGTTCCAATTAAAACTGTACAGATGTGACATAAAAAGTGCAAGTCTGGTGTCAATATAGGACCTCTTTGTTGTTTGGCAAATTTAAAATGGGTGTAGCTGGACAGACTAGTTTTACAAGAGTTTACAACAGTTTTATTCAGATGGCGGTCCTTCAAAAGGCCTTTCCTTCACAGTTGACACAAGAACTTCAGTGTTGCCAAACCAGCGAAGCACAGCCCTCAGCAGAGATTTTATATCTACCTTATTCTGTTACTTTGAACTTGCAGTGTAGGGGGAAATAAAACTGTGATATTACTGATAACAGCGGATTAGTGAAACAGACAGTGCCATTGTGCCCGGCCCAGACATCAGGGCCGCTAAACCACCCACTGCGTTCCTCGTCTGAATCCATCTGTGTTGGTCAGTTACCGAGTACAGTGTGTGTGAGAGTGGGGCCTCTGTCAGCATTGCCCCGGGGCGATGTCTGTTGCCCCCCCCTCCCCGTTCACACGCTGGCCGACTCGATGAACCAACACTAATGGGATTACAGCCTCACTGTTCCACTGCTCACAACACACCAGCCCATACACTGAGAGAGAGAGAGGGAGGGAGAGAGAGGGGGTTACAGTGCCAGCCACAGACAGGACAGAGCGAGTTAATGGGACTTTGTACAACATGGACATTTTCCAGATTGCTGACCTCATGATCCATCGGTGTGTGATTTTAACTTTATCCACCGGGACAGGAAGTAGCAGACAGTTGATACCTAATAGGATGTTGTATTGATTCGTAAGGTGTAGGCAATCAGTACTTGCAACTTCTTTTTTTTCAGATTTCTGCCTTTTTTTACCTTTTGGCACCTTCAGCAACAGGTGCCGTTTTTTCCCCCCTCAGTGTTAAAACTCTTCCTCAGCATTGACTCAGATCTGCCCACATGTTTTATCAACTATGCCATTAAAGTTTATAGACTTGGTAATTAAGCTTCAGAGGTTAACCTTGATGATGCTCCAGCTGAGTGTTTTCCTGTTACAGACTTCACAGCAAGACCTTTTTAAAGCAGACATTTTGATTCATCACAGCAGCAGCACAGGTGAAACCAATGACATTAATTATGACCACATTCCATTTAAATTCCACCGTTAGTCATGCCACTGAGCTGCAGTAGCATACATTAAAGCATGGCCCTGGACCCGGAACATCTAAATGGAGCGCAGCCAGCATTAATCTTGTTAATAACACCTGTGCTTTGAAGATATCACGAGTACAAATGTCTGCAGTGAAAAACTGTTGGCTTAACTGTAACAGGCTCACCAGTCAGCAGCCACACAAGCCTTGTTTTAATAACTCGGCTAAACGCTACACAGTTCTGTCCGTTGGCACAAAGAGAGACTGCATTCATGTCATAATAAAGTTGTTATGATTAAGAATTTGAGAAAAGCAAACACAAATGACAGTCTCAGTAATCATAGAGCCCTCTTTTCCAATCAATCGATCTTTTCCATCCGTCCGGCATGATGTAATGGCTTAAGCACAGAATAAGCCACAGAGCAGGATGTAAGAAGGGTACAAGCTGAATGAACCTTAGGAGGTCAGATGGATAGCTTCCACTTTTGTACCTGTGCATTCTTGAATCCCGCTGAAGGACCTGAACAGACCTCTTCACATTCAGTTTTTTGGACACTGTCAGGTGGATCCATGGACCGACTCATCAGCAGGACATAGAGCTTAATATAAAATATGCTGAGGATAACATTGATCAAGGTTTTAATTGTGACTATAAATGGTAATTATGGTGAGAAATAAGGTTGTGTCAGAGCTGCAGCACATCATTCATAAGCTTCACACATAAATACAAACATTCATTCATTGAATCCAACTCTTCAGTTATTGGAGATTGTGTGTCTAATGGTGGAGGTCCCTCTAACATTCATATGTGAACAAAGGTCATGTTTAGCTGAGTCTGTTTTTCCCCTAAAGAGGGAATCTTTGAAGGATTTCAATATAACATTCACAATAAATTGATCGATGCAATACAATCAGGAAATTCAAGAGTAAAGTCAAAACAAGGTATAAAGATAAGGGCATTATGAGCCACTCACTCAGCTGAGCAGCCTATAAATTTCTCCGTTTGCACCAATAAAACACATTTCATTAAAGATGGTTCCTTTAAACTCCAAGCTCCTTATCCGCTGTGTTGCATTGTTTTCAATACGTCATCCACATGAAGCAATTAGTCTAATCAGCTTAGCCATCCAGTTGACTACATCACTCTGGTATGTTAACGCAGCGTGAATCTGCTTGTGAATGGAAGGCTCTGAAATCTGCAATCTTAAATCGTCAAGATTGCCCAACAATCATTAGAAAAGTTTTTACTGCAGTACATGCTGAGCAATCAACTTTCTCAAGGTTGGAAAGGTAGCGTGGGTATTGGGACTAAATCATAATTTAATTACAAAATATGGGGTGTGTGTGGATCTGCCACCTCTGCTGGTAAGTGAGTCAGAAGACTCCTGCTGAGCTCAAATCTTGACACCTGCGAGCATTCACACATGACACATTTGTCTCCACCTGTAATGTCACTGACTGGCCACTAGAGGGCACTAATAACCTTCAGATGGTGTTGTGACCACTGTGCTGCTGTCTTGCAGAAATGCTGTAATGAAGAACTGTTGCCCTGATTGGAACGTGCCAGCATTCCAACAGCCCCACCCCCACCTCCCTCCATCAGCCATAAACGGTGAATCAGCTGACTGAACTGCTCCTATCGAAGACGAGGATGATCTACACGAGAGAGAGAGAGAGAGAGAGAAAGAGATGGGGAGAATAAAGAGAGTGAAAGAAAAGACAGTAAGGGAGAAAGAGTGAGAGAAGACTCTGGTCTCTCGCCTCCGAGGACCTTCCTCTGTGTCTCAGTTTCAGTGTGAACCCTGAATGGACAGTCTCCATTTCTGCACCACCAAACAACACCACAAACTTAGGATGATGATGATGATGATGATAAAAGCCTCTGAACGTATAAAAAAAAATGTGTTCATGAGCTGCCTACACGGCCCGATAGCAGCCCCCCCTCTTAATTTCTTTTTTTTTTTTTGGCAGTTTAACAAAAAGAAAAATAACAAGAGCGTTAAAGAAGGAAAAACAAAGTTAGAACTTGGATTCAGTATTTTTCATCTTTTTCAATATCAATATCGTATTTGAAAGACATGGAAGTTGACCTCTTTTTAGTTGTATGATTATAAATATTCTTCAAAAACGAGCATGAAAAAAATGCATCAGTTATTAAGTGTAGATGTTTAAGTGAAATCAAGTGGAAAAGTGAGAATTTTTTTATAGCCATACACCTATTCTCCATGCCTGTCATGTCAGTGATAATAGATCAAGGTCTATAATATGTATTATTATTTTTATTATATATATTTTTTTTCTTTGTTCGCCCTGTTGTTCATCATGGACTTCTCTTCTGCGAATATCTCTCTCTGATGTGACTTAATTTTATACTCAGTCACTGGGATTTCATAGCTCCCATAATATATTCTAATGCCATTTTTTGCATAATAATGCTTCAGAAAAAAATGGGTCTTTTATAGAAGAAATATGGGGAAAAATAAGGATTGATTTCTATGTCTCTTGAAGCTGAAATATATTATACTAAACCAACTCTAATAATGCTTCTTGTGTTTTTCTGTCAATGATGTTCCAGCTTTTATGGATTATTAAAGTACATTTTAGTACATTTTCATTATATTGGTCAATGTATTTTTGTGAATTAAACTTTTATCCAAAGTTGATTTGACTTATTTGAGAAAAGTGAAATTTAAAAGTGTTTTTTTTTTTAAAGAGGTTGGAAGAAATGTAGAGTCACACAGGGACATTTGTTTGCGCTAAATAATGATTAATTCTATACAGTGAAACCCGTTTGTTCATTGATCAATAGATGGCACAGAGAGGGCAGTTGAATCAACATAAATGCACTGTGCTCTATATTGTGATGTTTTGTTTTACCTTTAACGGCCACTAGGTGTCAGTATAAGAGCAGAAATTTCACACAGTCAGTTGGAGGCTGTCAAAGTGAACTGATTCAAATCCTGTGTCTCTGCAGGGAGTTACATAATGTGGCTTAAAGGGACAATCAGTCTCAATAATATTAGGAAATCATTTTTATGATTGTTGGTCTCTATACAAAAACAAATTATTGGGTATGAGGAAGGTTTTAACTAGGCAGCACACCGCGCTCTGTTCTCTGGTGCCCTGTACACTGAGCACCCACCGGCTGGATTATTTCTAGTTTCTCACCTGAAAAAGGATTTTCTATAATCTTCCCACTGATTTCTAGTGCGAAAGAGCAAAGGAAATGCCGCAGGGATTTAAAAATCTGAATAAATGAAAGGTTGAAGGCGACGTTGAAGAGATTTTAACATAATTTCTGTTCAGCGAAGCGGCAGGATAGTTACACTTAGTTACATAAGTGTGTGTTGCCGTGTCAGAAGAGGCTAACGTGATCGCTGTTAGTCCTAAAGCGAGACGGTTACTATTGAAAGAGGAAAGAACATACGTGAAAATTTGAGTTCACAATCAGAAGAAGAACCAACATTTTTCACTTCTATGCAATCAGAGGTTTTGCTGCTACAACCCCACTTTGTCCACTATGACCTCTAGTTACACTGTGCTTTAGGTGCTGCTGTTCACCAGAAGTTACATAGTCTCACTTTAAAGGTAGTGTTTGTTAATAAAGACAAGATAGAGCTTCATTAAGTCTTGAGGAAATTGTTGATATTTTATAACAAATATGAAAACTAGAGAAATAAGTGAAAAAAAACCCAAAATAAAGTAGAGCAAGTGCAAAGATTCATGGTTGCTTTAGCTGTCATGAATGAACATGGATAAAATCATCTATCACAATATATATTATTAAATAAGGCGTAGGGCTGCAACTAATAATTATTTTCATCATCAAAGAACCGTTGTTCAGAACTTCTTGATAAGATTATCTGATGAAGGTCTGATTACCGAAAAAGTGAGGTGAACAGTTTGCAGTTTTTTCCTGATGTCATCAACTAATCTACCAAGTGTTTCTTCGATTAATCGTCCCGTCTATAACATATCAAGTCAAGGTGATGTCGTCATTTGTTTTGTCCAACCAACAGTAAACCTGTATATGTTATATTGGCAAATAAGAATAAAGAAAAGCAGCAATTTTTCATATTTAGAGGTTGAAATTGGTCTTTTAATTACTATAACAGTTAAATTATTGGCTCAGCTTTGTTTGTTTTTAATGTCAAATGAGTCTAGGAACTGAAACAAGTGATCAACAACAAAATCAAAGACACTTTATCTCACTTATGCAAAGATCGGGCATGTAAATGAGTCAGTATTGCCATAAACCTCTGCGCGTTGATTCACAACTTTGCCCTAAATAATCTAACCATCACAGATATTGAGGGAACAGAGTGCGGGCTTTTGTGAAATCTAGAGGTGAAGTTCAGATTTTAATAAACAAAATATCCCTCACCCCCCATACTTCCTTGCAGTGGGCAATGAATGCAAAAGGCCCGCTCTAGAGGCAGTGTTTGGTTTGTCCATTCTAGGCTACTGTAGGAACATGGAGGTGCAACATGGCGAACTTAGTTGCTGTGTCTCAATTCAGGGTCTGCATCCTTCGAAGGACCCGGCCTTTGCGGTCTTCGAAGGTGAGTTCTTTGGAGAGACCTTTGAAGTCCGTGTGAACCGTTGTTAAATGGGATGATCTAGTCTTCGGAGCATATCCTAGTTGCGTCACCGGTTGTTCCCGTCCTTAGCCTTCCGTCACGATTTCTGCCACCCAGGCCCGTGAAAGTGATGATCTACGCCACGCGATGTCGCCATGTTCATTCTTTCTTTCTTTCTTTCTTTTTTCTTATTTGGGCACACAAAGATTCTTGGGATATGGGAGGCTGCGAGGGATAGTAGCGGTGCATCCTCCAAAAAGAGGTAAAAGAAGGCCGCATTTGTGGGCTGCATCCGGAGGAGCCTTCGAATTGGGACGGCCTTTGCACAGCGTTGTGATGGTGATTGGCCTTCAAATGCGGCCTCTGAAGGACCCTGAAATGAGACAAAGCAAGTGGAAGATATGTGTAGATCTAAGAGGCTCATCATAAGGAAACAAAATCTCCAGGTAATTAGACACAAATAAAAAAGAAAACAATCATGACTGTTATCTTCCTTTTCAGCAGACCTTTAAAAGGATAGCTACTTCATTTAAAACGTATATATAATGTGTTTATATAATCTCCTGGAATATATCTTAATCCACAGCCCCTCTGCATGTTATATTCTGTATGAACAAGAACAACCAAAAGTGTCTGTGTCTTGTATGGAGTCAGAATAATGAGGCAGGCAGGCAGCACTTCTTCAAGTTCACATTTTTCTTCTAGAGGAGGGAAGAAAAAAAAAGCAGAAAATGCTGCATCATCTAAGCTCCTTACGTCTCAGGAGGAGGAACGTGTCACGCAGAGGAGGATGCTAAATGTCTGCTGGTGAGAGCGCTGGAGAACGGATTAGAGCGTGTGACTCACTTCCTCCTCTTGTTTTTTGACTCTTATCACCTACACTGCAGCCTTGATCGGGCCCTTAATCCCTTTAGCGACTGAGAAGCGGAGTAACACCAAAACACTTTTGCATTCATTATCCTCTCTGTGAAATAATGCCCGCTGTCATCCCCCAGACACCCCCGGCCTGGGGTTTCTTCAGCTCCGCCAGGTCCCCTCGGACAAGTGGGAAGACTGTGCCGTATCAGGTGGGCTTGAGTCGAATCAAAGCGCTCGCTTTAATGTGATCCTCACGAGTACCAGTACACGGTAGAGTAAGATTAGTATTTTTGGCTCTTTTTGCATTTCAGACAATAGTGTGCTTCCAACTTGAGGACGACCGCCACCTGTTTCAACATGACAGTGACCCCGATGCACAAGGGGAGGTTGAAGAAACAACAATATACAAATTATCCATCGTTGAGTGTATTTTTTGAGCGTCAGAGCAAAGAAAGAATCCACCAAAGTAAATATTTTTGATATTCCTGAACTCCAAAAGTGGTCTAAAAACCATTAAAGTAAACCTGAAGTTGTGTACAGTGCATGGTGTTGAAAACACTGTGTTGATTCATGGTGATATTTCATCACACAAACCGTAATATTAAGCACGCACGTGACATCACCAGCCTGATTAATGCAACTGACCAACCAGGCGTCACAGCTGTTGTTTCCTGACACCTCTATCGGCTCTCGTCTCGATGATGCTTTTAAATCAGTTTACTGCAATTTACATGTGTTAATCACTCTGTTATTGGCCATATGTGAGCAGATTGTAACGTGATGTGAAAAAGTACAGGTCCTTGTCTTTCTCGGTTGTCGATACAGGCCTGCGGATGATCTGTGTCCTCAGAAATCCAGCGCCTCTTTCAAGTGGAACATATTTGTATTTTTTCTTGTCAGAAGTTGCCTCGTTTAGGCAGCTGAATTACCTCTTCAGCACAGTTGGAGATCTCAGTGGTACGACATTAGTTTAAAACGCTCTCAGAGACCGGCAACAGTAAACTGATGGATGAATACTTAAAGAGGTTCCTCCAAACAACTGCAAGCTCTCAACTGCTCAAGGTCCCTGAACCCATTACGAAAGATTATATATTTCTTCAGTAATGTCATCCCTCCATCTCTTACCCCCCCTAGACACACACAAACACACACCCACACACCCACACACCCACACCCTTTCTCTCCTTCCCCCTCGCCAGATCAATTAACAGATTAGTGGTTGTGTGGGGCAGATTGAAGGCCCGGGCTCAGGATATCATCTGTGTCTAATGCATTTTCTGGAGAGGGAGTGAACATGAGCTTCACCGTCAGGGGGATATTGACAGTTTGGAGTGCAAGGTTACGTCTGCCCCACGAGGATTCATCGTCTGCCATTTCCTGCCTGTAATTTATTTATTTTTTATGATCTAAACTAAAGCTGTATTGATGTACAGGTAATTTTCTAATATTTCATATATTTTAAAGCCACGTCAGCAGAAATTTCTTCTCCCTCTTCTTCTTCTTCTTCTTCTTGTTTTGTATTTTATTATTTTCTTTGCTTCAAAGAAAGTGCACTGAACATATATTTGTATATGGTATGATGATGATTTAAATGGGTATGTCATGTACAAGATGGTGTTTGCGCTGGACTTAACTTTTTATTTTAATTTTAAAACAGCACCTATTAAAACAAAATCCTTCCACACATTGTCGAATGTGTAACCTCTCCATTAACATGGATAGTGTGCCTGCCCGTGACTGTGATTGCACCGTTTTGTAATTAAAATGAAGGGCTTCGGCTCTCATTAGCAGTGGCACCCTAATTGAAAATGGACGACATTTTTTCCCTCTGGCATGTCTTTATGTTTGCATAAGGAATAAGAGGCAATTTGTCCACGGCACATTCCACCTGTATTTACACAGGCAGTCATCAGCATGCAGCGTGGCCTGCGTCTTGTTTACGCTCACAGATTTAGCTGCACAGGTTCGGTGGCTCGGCTGTTTAGACAGCGGTGTGGCTATTTCTGACAGCCGGTGTACTTTTAGCCCAGAGCAGCAGATTGGAGGCTGTGTGCTTCAGTCTCTATACCATGTCAAATATTTAAAGCCTGTTAGTCTACAGCAACAGTTTAACCTGTGGTACCTTTTTATATAATAATCATCAATAGCAGCTGCAGATTCAGTCATAATCTCCACTCTGGAAGACTCGGAAAGCGATTGATCTCATTAAATTTCTCTTAACAAACTACAGTGTACAGTTCTAGATGTTTATTGCACTCAGCTGGTTCAAAGCTTATCTTACAGGGAGAACTGTGCAGAATAAAAAAGTCAGTTACCATCAGCAATGGGGTGCCACAGGGCTCTATTCTTGGTCCATTATTATTTACTCTGTCTGGCTCTAACACATTTTCTGTCAGCCTTTGATGCTATCCAGATATCCTTCCTTCCTGTTAATCTACAACTGTGCTGTTCTCCACATTAATTTGTGCCTCGTCAAGACATTCCGCAATAGCACCGAGATAGCTACTAATGTATATTGGAGAGCTGGCACTGGGAGCAAAAGGGCGTGCAGTTCGTAAAGAAGATCTACGTCTCTCCACATTGTGCAAGTGGAGAATTGTTCGGACAATATATAGATCTGTGCTTCATTTTGGAGATATTCTGTATTCTAAACGCACACTTTTTTCTCTCTAATGACAAATTTCAAGCTTGTGATTGCTCTCTGTATCACGAAGATGGATGGACTTCTGTAAAGCTCTACTGTTAAAACTTTTAACTGCCTCACTTCCTTTCACTCATCTAAGTTTCTCAACTACAGTGCATGATCCAAACCTTAGATATTACATATTAATGTATTATCCATGGGATTTTATAAGTGTTTATTATTCTTTTATGATTAATCATTCTTTTAAACTTAGTTTTGTTGTTTACTTGTTATGAATGTTCCTTGTTTTCAGGTCTATCTTGAAAAAGAGGTCTTGATCTCATTGAGTCTACCAAATTACTTCCATTATTATTGTACACCTTATTATATTCTAAACTCTTTTATCATTTGAAATTTCTTCACATTTGGAGTAGTATTTTACACATATGTATCATCACAAAGCATTCCCCCTGTCTTTGTCCTGTACAGGAAGCTTTATCCAGTCCAGCTTCTGGATGCATGGCCTGTACAGTTTGTGATGACAAGGGAACAGAGAAAAATCAATGTCAATGTGTTTAAGAACCGAAGCGGCAGCCGCTGTTCAGGGACCTTCCTGTGTCTCCTGGCTTGAGTTCCAGTCAATTACTCTTACCGATACGTCTCAGCAGCGCTGTGTGTCTGTCTGGAGATTGAGCAAACGCATCGCAGCGGCTGACAGTGAATGAAAAATGGCTCCAATCATCTCACCTTCATGAAGTGGTTTCATCACGTTCACCAGATAAAAGATGCAGCTATTGTTCAAGGGAAAAGCTGCTTCCAAAAGGGTGTGTGTATGTTGAGAAGATTCCTGTGAAAGCGTCGATAAACAGGGGGAAAAGCAGAATATCGACTGTGAATATCTCCTTTTAGTTACGTAGCCTTTTTTAAAGAGTAACATGTATCTTTCACATCTGGCTGTTTTTTTACAGATATTCCACAAAAAACAGACTGAAATCCATCATAAAAAAAGAAACCTTGTTTTTCACAAACAGATATGTAAAATAATATGATATAATCTTTACATCTGCTGCATTTAAATGAGGTCTTTGACTTTGTTTAACAGCACTTTAAGTCGTTCCATAAAAATGATATCGCTGTCTTCCTTCCATCTGCATGACTACACTAGCTATTATGAGCTCATCCAAAGCACATGATGGGACATGATCAAATTATTTTATCACAAGTTATCACAACTTACAGTGTAATGAAAGCCTGCGACAAAAACCCGAGTTTGACCGTCATTTCATGGTATGTAGGAAATTACTCATAAATACAAGTATTTGCATGCACAGCAAGATCAAATTACAGAGTCAGACAGAAAAAAAAATGACCACAGATGTCATGACCGCACACTCAACCCATAACAAGACTGAGGCAGTCTACAGCATCCCTGTGAGGCCAGTCATGGAAAAGTCAAGTGAAGTTTTGTTATCCACAAGACATTTCTTGAGCTTCTCAGCAAAAATGCTGTTGCCACATTCTCTTTAACAGCGTAAGTAGGTGGAGACTTTAAAACATTTTTTTTTTTTAAATCTATGTCTCGAGAAGCCCCGAGATCCCAAATTGATCTGAATGGACAACATTTACATTAACTTAATGTACAGTCAAGCTTGTGTACTCACTTCAGACAGGATACTCTCTAATGCTCTTAGCAGCTACAATGAAGAGTTTACTGTAAAAAAGGGTGTGAATAATGGCTCGGGGTCTTTGGGCTTCTGTAGACTCGGATTACGCTGGATGAGCTGGAGAATGCTGCAGTGCTGTTTTTCCACAAAGCTCAAGAAATGTTTTGTGGACTAAGAAACAGCATTGGTGTGAGTAGATAATGACAAGTTTGACCGTCTTTGTTTGCTGTGTTAGCGTGCTAACATTTACAAACAAACACTAAGTGAGGCTGATGGGACATTATAGGTAATAAATCAATGTACTGGAGGACAAATTCAAATTGTGACCTGATGATTGCAGAACATATAAAGTTAATGGATCACTACAGCACTTAAGTTATTAAAATGTAACCTAAGGGAGACTATATTGTGTCAAATCACACGATGATCCATCCAGTAAGTGTTGAAACATTTCACTCACCTCAGATGTGAACCTCATGGTGGTGCTAGAGGAAAGTCAAGGGAGTCAGCAAAGGCAGAAGGATATTTTCAGGACGGTCCATCCAGTGAGGGTTAGAGGTGCAATATGAAGGAATTTTAGTTGAAAACATTAAAAGAATAACTGTAATTATCGTTTGAATGTGATGAAATAACATTATACTGTCTGTGAGTTGCGTTGTAGAGCTGTATACTTAAGTTAGTGTGCTAACCAGCTGGTCCTGACCCCTAACTGCACAACTAATTGAGCTAACTGGCTAACAGCAGCTACAGTTAGCAGCAGCAACATTGTTATCCCTGCTAACAACCACAAAAACATGCAGTTTATACCCAAAAATCTGATATTAGCATTAGCAAAAATGTGTTTGCTCAGCAATTCACAAGAATTGTGAAAATATACAGCACTAACTCCCCACAGGCTGAAGAAATGGGGCATGTACATGCACAATCTTATTAATTATGTTTCCGACGTTTGTAATCAGGCTTTGCTTCACACAAACAACACAAATCATCATAATAATCACAGGTTCAGCAGTTAACGGCAGCTCCACGCTACACACCGGGTGCATGCTTTGTCATCATTAAATTAGAGCCGTTCAAACAACGTCCCTGATTGATTAGAAAGAATGTGCAGTGTTTTGTCCGATTTCTTAACACGTCACAATGCCTCTACTGTAGAAGCAGAAAAATGGCACGCTGACGTAGTTTTGAAAATTTTTGGGATTCAAATCACATCTTGCACACCCTAACACCATGTGATCGAGCTGCTTTCCCCTGTCATGATGCATGATTAAATTATTGATCATCCGTCATTGAATTTTTTGCAATCTGATCTCCTGCTTTTGTCTTCCCCTGTGATCTTTTCATTGCCTCATCTCCCTCGATCTTCTGTGATGTCCCAACTACTTTGGCAGGTAGAACCTAATCATTTTTTTCCTGCTGTATTCGCATGCCAATGTTTGGAGCATCATTTTTTTTTGTCTTTTTTAGTTTTAAATGCTTGTCATTCTCTTTTTCACGGGCAAATGACAGATGATGCAGCCGAGCACGCCTCCTCCAACTCCTCCTCTGGAAAATGTCGATAGCTCATTAGAGGAGGCTCTCCTCTCTTGTTGTCTCTCTGTCCGCGCAGGCTTTTTTCATCATTACCTCATTCTCCCTCCTGGTCGCCAGCTCCCACATGTCTGTCACGCACCACAATGAGTGTGTGCGCGTGTATGAGTGTTGATGTATGGCGTGCGTCCGTGTCTATGTGCCCGGTCATTAGCGAGGAGGCGATGGCTGCAGCGGTGTTAGTGATGTCTCAATATCAATTCACTCCAAGGCCCGACCGTCTGCCGCTCCCCCCTCTTTGCTAATCTAACCTTCTCCTTGGCCCCCCTGTGATGTAGCAGCAGGTCACCGGCCTGCACAGTTATTCATGGTGGCTGCGGCGGAGCTGAGGAGACTTCTAGTGTGTCCATTTTCAACATAGTTATCCAAAGATTTAATCAGTAGTGTTTTACTTTTCTCTTTCCTTTTTAAAATTGTATCTTTATTTGTCAGTCGGAGGAATTGAGTTCTGTCTTATGGTGCTCTCATTTATTTGGTTATTTATTTAGGTAGTCTTTGTTAACATGAAGACCCGGCTGAGACAAAGACCCTCTTTAAGGTTCTATTTGTTAGAAAATTAATTCCCCACTCCTTCGATAGTGATGCTTTGGGTTTCCCAATTCGCCAAATGCTGACACACAGGGATTGTGGCCGACTCTTCCTACAATCCCAAAGCGAGTACCACTATTTGGTATTATTATTTTGTTTCCATTATAACATGGTTGGTACAAAGAGTAACAGCCCCCCCAATTAAACATGATCACTGCTTTGACTGCATGTGAAAATGGCATCTTGTGACCATCACATTCCACATTAATGAATATAAAATAGAACGCAGCAGTGTTATTCTTGTTATTCTTCATTCGTTGATTCACATGCATGCTCTGTCTTGCGAGAGGACACGTGCAAACCAGCCAGGTGAGCTTTGACCCTAAGGTGATCCTCAAAGACAGGAGCACAGTCCTCGTGTAGCAGCTGCTGACATCTGGCTGTTTCGCAGACAGATGGACGGTACATGGAGTCTGCCTGTCGGTACAGATTTTACATGCTTCCCTCCTATTAGTCACATGGAGAACACGGTCGTTAAACCTTTGCGAGATCTGAACAGGGCAGCACGAAATCGGAAGTGACACGTCCTATAATGACAACAGAATATAGTGGGCTCCATGTTGCTGGGAAATTGGTAGACAGTGGACTGAGTCTCCTTGCCGTTATCCACCTTGACCTGGAGTCAGGGCTGCAGAGCACTCTGCCACTGATTTAAAAGTCCAAGGAGCAAAGGGGAGCTTGTATTATTACAGGGCTTTATATCAGAGATACAGGAGCATTTTCTCTCATGAATGAAACCACTTTCAGGGCACACACTCCTGCAAATAGAGCTCTCGTCTGGCGATGAAATCCTATCCCCTCTCTCCTCCTGGTGGCTCACGAAGGAGAGGTTCACCCTCCTGAGTGTGATGGCCTCTCTCCGCACGCAGTCACGTTTGTGGGCTGCCATCGAGAGGGAAGACGTCCGGCACAATGGAAAAACAAGGGTGGGGGTTGGGTGGGATTGGTTTCAGCGGCCGGGGGAAATACGGCCAGCAGCATGAAATCAGAGCCAGTGGAGATGGCTGCTCTCTCACTGAATCCCGCTCTCCTGTTCTGCTGACTTGGAGGTTTGCGGCAGTAATGAATACCTTACCTGGGATTGTGGAGGGCTGCTCTGTATTCAGCCTCAGCTCAACACAAGCTAGACTCCATGACTCTACGGATGGATGGTTGGGTCCTTTTTTTTTTCTTTTTTTCTTCTGTTCCGCGGCTCTACATTTTGATGAAATTCATTGCTTGTGTAATAGGGGCTTTATTGTGCACTGGCGGGGTATTTATAATCTGCTCTCAGTGCACAGTGGAGATAAATCAGCCCCTCGGAAAATCATTTTGAGGTGTAATTGCTAAGGTGCGCACCCAGTCCTCACCTGGGGTTTGCCATTTAGTTATACCGCGCCTCTGGTGAAATAAGAACAAAAACACCTGCAAATGAACATGCACACCTGCAACGAAAAAAAAGAAAATCTCTGTATATCATGGGAAAGTTGATTCAATGCTCTCCGCCCATCAGAAGGTTAGGTACGCCTTTTCAAAATTGAATGCTTCTTTTAAAAGACTCCTCAAAGATAGGCTGTTTTCTATTAGGTAACACTGAATTACTTTGTAAATGTATTCTGATTATATCCATGCTTCCGCCTCATGGCATATTCAATTTCATGTGCTAATGTAGCGTAACTGAAATGGCTAATTGACCGTTAGTAAAGCCCTTAGCTTGTCTGAGTTTGGTGTCTATTTCTAACCTCTCAACGGCCACTCATACAAGAGCAAAAGCACGAGGGGTGAATATGTTTGTCTGCTCTGGCATCAGATGCAAACGTGAACCAATCTGCACTTTCAAGGTGGCCACGGAGCATTTCACGTTACATTAAGCATTTCCTAACTGTGTGGAAGCTCTTGTCAGAGATTAGCCTAGCTAATGTTGGCGGGTAGCCTCTTTATTATAGAGACCGCTGCCAAACTTATCTTAGCTAACTTGAGTAAGGAAAAGCAACAATTCACGCCGCTGTGGGCACTGATGTCGTTTTAGCTAACTTCCTGTCCGTTTCGCAGTTAGCCCTCCTCTGTAGTCACCACACTTGCACAACTACCTTCTTTCTGAGGCTGCTCTCTTAACTTCTTTCTGTTCTTCTGTTCTTTTTTTCCCCCTCAGCTTGGCCTGTTTGGTGGTATAAGCCGTCACCTTGTGCGCTTGAATTGTTAGCTTACCCCGGTAACACTTACAGCAGCTTTACTTTCAGCCAGCATGATCTACTGTCTCCAACAAGAATTAAGAAGAACAAGAGGCTTTTGTCTGCTTACATGTGAAATCAAATGCCTGTTGATGAATGACTAGAACTTCAATGGTCAGTCTGCCATCATTAAACTGTGTATGTTCTGCATGAGAAAGGGACGCTTGACAGGTGTGGCAACAGAAACTAAAGGGGGAGGATCTCCGCCAGTTTTGAGTTTTGCGGTTGGACAGCTTGTAAAAATCCACTGCCATCCCTCTATTGTTCCTGTAAAATGATGTTAAACAATAAAACGCTATCCCTCTTGTACGTTGGACAGTGAGGAAGTGGAAGAAAACACGAGAAAAGTGAGCAACGTCAAAAACCCCCCCAACAAAATCGGTGTGACAACGCTGGATTTTGTGACAAATTAAAATGACGGTAAAACAAAGGAATTTTTTTTTATGTTTCTTTTTTGTCAGCATCAGACTGAGGAAATCCGTTTTATATTAATGCGTCACTGGACTCTTGTGTGTCAGAAGGTGGGAGGAAGAGGAAAGGTTCCGGCAAACTGGCTTATCATCACAGCACTCTGCCTTCATCACCACTCCCCCACAAACACACACACACACACACACACACACACACACACACACACACACACACACACACACACACACACACACACACACACACACACACACACACACACACGCACACACACACACATGCACGCACTTAACAATAACGAGAATATCATCTCCTCGTCCCCATGTGGTTCCCTACTACACAACTAGAGATGACTGAACTGAATGCTGAGCTGCTTATTGGAGCATGATTACACACCAAAGGACCCACAGCTAAATATCTCCCAGATGAACAGCCATTTCCCCGCAACAATAGATAATTGAACGCAGCGCGCTGCCTCTCAAAAGACTGTATTGAAACGTTGCAGGTTGATATTTCTTTCATAAGGGACTCTCAAGAACTGAGCATCCACAGCTGCCGTCTGCGGTAAGTGGCTCGAGTGGCCCTAATTTCCTGCAGTGTAACAAAGACTGGATGAAATGCTGCTTGATAGTCACTCAGGAGCCGTGAAGTGGGTCTGATTTTGATACATGATCCTGCAAAGTCCCATCACAGGGATACGCAATAATAAGCAGTCAGCACATTCGGGATGAAGCATGTCTGAAGCATTTCTTTCCTACCATGTGAATGTTCAAGTCTGAGGCCAGTCCGTCCTTATCAGAAAGATGACCGCGTTACCACCCATTTTTGTATTTCTTGTCTTGAACGCTGAGTTGAAGTCAACAAACTGTATTCTGATGTAGCTGTTGTTATTTTCAAGGTGTGTGAAGACCGAGTGGAGGGCAGTGGATCCGGCATCCTCTGCCTGAGTCTTTTTTTGAGGAGATCGAAAAAGAGTCAGCATTAAAATCTGTTAAGCTCATCTGACAACGTGGCCTCACTCATGATGGGGGACATTTTGAATTGCCTGCCACATATCTTAACTGTCCTCTCCAGTCTCTGCTGATGCCTCCTCTTGCTCTAAGCGGTGTTGTATGCTTTGCATTCATCTGACCAAACGGCAGCTTCTCTTGCTGTGGATAGACCCCACACACTTTTCATCTTTTCGTCCAATCCTTCTGTTTGGGGGATGTCTTACTGTCTCTGTGATCACATCATCAACACATTTGCTGATATATGACATCAGTGAAGATGTATATTGAGATGCAGCTTTGATTCAGTGCACAGACATAGGATGGACAAAATAAAAACATTCCAACATTAGACCACCAATGGCTGTCTTCGAGATACCACCGCAGAGAAGAATCAAATCCTCTGTGACACAACACATATTCATGATAAGCCTTAACAGTTTAAGTCGTTGTTGCAGGGTTGTTGCACTGGATTGCCTAACACTGCTGTCGCTGTTATCGTGTCCCACTGTCCTTCTGCAGCTCTCAGTTACTAATGGAGGCTCAGCTTTGATATCAGAGCCCAGCATGTTGTCTGAATGTTTGGACACATTGCGTTGAGGTGCGGCAAATCTGCTTCCGTCAGAGTCGACCTGCCAACATCAGACCCCCTCTCCGAGCCTGTAATAAATCTGGAGAGCCCTGCTGTGCGGTGTGTGTGTGTGTGTGTGTGTGTGTGTGCGCGTGTCTGTGTGTGTGTGAGGCAGTACTAAGCGCCACTGAAAAATACAGCTTTGTATGAGCATATGTGTGTGTGTGTGTGTTTCTGTACAATTGCATAAATGTTTGCAGTGTGCAACCATGCATACTGATGAGTGCTGAACCTCCAAATAACATACAGAACTGCTCCGAATATGTGATGTCTGACTCTCCTTACGAATTCCTAAAAAAGATAGATAGATAGATAGATAGATAGATAGATAGATAGATTGGTGGCTTGAAGGTCGATAGAGGCTGGGTTTGAGCCTTTGGGGCCTCCTGTCAATCTGTCTACTCCAGACAGGTCTTTATCTTCATAATGATGAGATACGGGCTGAGATACAGGCTGAAGGTAATCTAATTCATTCAATCAGTCTTCCAGGCAGACAGCGACTTGTGCATGCACACACCTTCACACACACACACAGAGGCAGTTTGAGTCGGTTGGGTTTTTGCTTTTGTGTCATTTGATCTTTTAGAAACTTCAATCGACACATCCTCTGTGACACAACACATATCTTGGAAACTAAACCTTATGAAAGAACAAACCCCTGGAAAAATCTGTCATTTCTTCATACACTTCCTTTACTTATCTCAACAGTTTAGGATGAACTCCCTTTCATTTCTAGTGGCTTGCTACTTACCTTTTTTCATTCTTCTGGATCTACATCTCACGTTTAGTAATGGGGAATGATGCAACAGCTAAATTGATCCTGTCTCTTTTTCCATCAAAATTTTGTGGAACTTGACCAACTAGCTACGACCTGGCTTGAGTTGAGGACACAACTGCCTGACATGGCAGACAGTGACCATAACCATGATACAGTGTTTGTCATGGTTTTTGTTATTTCCTGTTTTATTTTGAAGTTCTGCCCTTCATGTGTCCCGTTTTACTTTCCATTTCCTTCCTTTTTGTAGTTTCCAGCTCTTTTTCTGTCTTCACCTGCGTCGTATTAGTTAATTAGCCCAAAATATCTCATTCATAACTTCTATGTATCTTGTTCTGAGATGAATTTTGAAATACTTTCATGACAAAGCGCATTGCCTTCCAGATTGTGCAACCATGAGCACATTTTTCCTCAAGCTGAAAGCAAGACTCACTGATTATTATAAAATCCTTAAGTCGGTCCACAAATACAGAGTATTTGTTGGTGGGATTTTTGTCAGAACAGTGGACACGCTGAGGGTGTTTTTAAAGGGGAACGGACGCTCTCTGGTTCAGTCGGTTCAAATGCAAGTAAAAATGATCTGGGTGTTAAAGGATCAAGCAGCTCTGGCTCTGCTGGGGGAAATCCTTGATTGCTGTCTGTGTTCACTGGTTTCATGAAATGCAAATTGGCTGAGATGGCCATGAAAGAAGAAACTTGATTTCTTTGCAGTTGTTTTGGCTTTAGTGGCCCGCATAAGCATATGAATGCGTCTCTTTCTTTTCAGTGGGTGCACGTGTGTCTTCGCTGAAAATGCACTGATGTTTAAAACTGTGTCATCTGGTAAAATCATCAGAGCACAAGCTAAACGCCGACGGGTACCATCGCCGACCGCAAACTCGTTGCTTGAAAGAGAACAACGCATCATCTAGTTTTAAAAGAAAATGTGTCTTTGCCTGAATTACCACCTCTGTTTGGTATTTGCCTTGTTAAAGACGAACACAAGTGAACTTGAAAGAGGTTCGGCTGAAAAACAAAGCGGTGCACAGACCCCTTCGTCATCTTCTCTGGGCCTCCGGGGTTCGGGTTTATGGCCCGAGTTCCTGCTTTGTAAATAAACACCAAACAGCCGCTGCTCTGCTTTCACTTCACCTAAGGGAATATCTCAGCGTGTGTGTTTAATGAATGTGAATCTTGTACTTGTGCATGCCAGCGGAGTTTGGGACTCGTTTGTGGGCCTAATTAATGTTTTAGTTGATGTATGTGTCTATTAGGGTGTTTGTGTGCGTGTAAGCACTTGGGGTTTCGCTTTGTGTGTGCGTGTGTGTGGCTTCTTGCAACATAATGGAAGTCATTTAACCGACAGGCACCAAAATAGGCTCAGTGTGTCCAGTGACTTTTTAAAGGGAGCTTGTCATGTGTCAACAAAGCCCGTCCCTCCTTTTGAAAACAAGAAATGTCCATAGCAACAATTACATCTGTCAGCGTGTTGTTGTTATCAACATCTACGCTGATTGTTCTTTGGACCGAAAATGACAAAAATGACACAACATTTTTTTGCAAGCGTGCCTGCACAACGCGGACGAGGAACAATGTGTGTGTCTGTCATTCGTTTTACAGCGTTACAGCTCAGCTACAGCTGCGAGGAAGAAGACAGGCCTCATTTAATTCAAACTGGGAGGCTGTGGGAGCTTGGAGGGGGGGAAGGGAGCAGCCACAGGGTTTTTTTTTTTTTTTACACTCGCACGTCACATGTCCTCCCTGCACCTTGTGCCGCAGTCGCCTCTCTCTCCTCCAGTGTTGCTGGAGACATGTTGAGCACTGAGAGCACCCCATCTGCCCACACGGCCAAATATGAAGCACGAGAGGTGTCAGACAGCTTTATCAATGATGAATTAAACAAGCAGAGCAAGTCGTGAGGGAAGGGAAGAGAAACAAACAAAGGCAACAACAACAAATTAGGGTGGATTTGGTTTTAACGCTCAGGTGTTATAGATGCTAGATATGAGGTTGACATTGATGGTGGCGAGATCCTCACTAGAGTAAAAGCAAAAATACTACGTAAAATAAAATAACTATATAAATATTATGAGCAAGTCATTACATATGCAAATGAGGTCAAATCATTTAATCCTCACTCGCTCCTTAGCAACTACTCACATTTTGTGTACCTTATTGCAAAATGTTACCCATAAGTCATCAGTAGATTGTTTCCCTTAGTCTGACCAGCAGAAAGATATTAATTTGGCTGTGATGTGAAACAAAGAAAAGCTGCAAAAAACTACTTTCAGAAGCTGATTGACCTTTATAATTTTCAATCAGGCCGACTCTATTGTGTTGGCTGGTTAAGTAGTTAAAAATCTTAAGTAAAACAATTGATGATATTTTAGAAGCTGATCTGGTATTTCATATACCTCAATCTGTAAAAGTGGAGTCAAAATAAAGGTGTATAAAGTGTTAAGTGCCTTAAAATAGAAATACTTGTAAAGTACCTCAGCATTTACCTAATGATATTACTTAAATAAATGTTCTTACTATCACTGGAGGTTGAAAAAAAATCAATGACCTGTATAAAAACTTGCTTATTACTGAAAAAAATACACTGTAAATATGAGTATATGTCAGTATTGACCCTCGGGATTGATCATGCGAGGAGATGAGACCCAAGAGAGTCAGACATCAGTGACACTGCGACGCTATGTCTGCTGGAAACAAGCTGAACTGTGTTTTCATTTGGCCCCCGAGGAGCAACTGGTTAATAAAACCAGTAGGACAGTCTGTAACACTACGAGTCCCCTGGGGACAGGCTGACTCCACGGACACACACACACACACACACACACACACACACACACACACACACACACACACACACACACACACACACACACACACACACACACACACACACACACACACACACACACCGTGAACTAGCACATTCACAAGGACAAACAGCCATGGGCATGATTCAAAATATTTCTATTTTCAGCTCACAGAGGGAGGCAGATAAAACCCAGATTAAAGTACTGTATTGGGAGAAAGACACCTGCGAGGGATTTTAACTTGCAAATCAAAGTGTTTGACTTCTCTGAGGCTCAGTAATGCTCCCGAGAAACAAAAATGCCTGTGAGGCGTTTTTGATGTGCTTCATGATAGCCTGATGTTGCTATTTTTAGCTCCTTAAGAGTGCTAAAGGAGCAAAATATGGTAAAAAAATGAGGAATTCCTTTATAATTTGAAAATGAACCAAAATAATAATTATTGCAAGCATGCTGATGTTCATATTCATAATAGCATATTCTCTTTAGCTAATTAGCAGGCATTTAAGGTCATGAAATAAAGTAGTGGACACATTTTTGACTTGATGATGGCACTAGATTAAAAAGTGAAGGGATCACCAAAGTTTTAGTTACATCCAAATGCATTATGATTTCATTTATTTG
The DNA here is from genome assembly GCA_903131615.1 of Diplodus sargus. Taxonomy (NCBI): domain Eukaryota; kingdom Metazoa; phylum Chordata; class Actinopteri; order Spariformes; family Sparidae; genus Diplodus; species Diplodus sargus. Next base: position 1,346,775 of record CAEMYA010000009.1, read on the forward strand.
TGGCACTGAACATTGAACTCGCTGTCATGCGGCTCTGTGCTGGTGGCAACTACTCACACAGCACTTTGCTTTCAATAATTAAACTCAGCTACAAGCAACAACACACATTTCCTGACTCATTTTCTTTTGCAAATAGGGCAACATGAGCCTACAGCTTCGAAAAAGCTGCCTTGTGACGGAGTTTCATATACCAACGGTCGAAAAACTGGGGATGGGGGTGAGGGTGGGGTGGGGTGCATATGTGTGAGTAATGCTCTCCCATAGGGAATACTACTGAGGTGCCTTTGGGCAAGTCACACAACAGTAAAGCGTTGTGATGTTACTGGGCAGCTCCCATTGGTGAATGTTTGTAATTGACCTTAATTTGCCTTTTGTTTGATTTGTTTTCTGCGTCATTGCTGTTTTTTAAACAGCTGTGACACGATAAAGCTCATCTGACTTTCCTGATAGCTGATGGATCAGTTTGTTTGTTAGTTAACGCCATCGGTCCACATATTGAACGCAAGACTCTTTGGCACTGCAGATATATTGATTGTGCTTTTCACACATTTGTTACAGCTCTTTCACTGGCTGGATGTCAGAGGTCAAAATAATAAATCACTGGACAACTCAAGCATGAACTCCACTTATCTCAGGATATCTACTGTAGCAGAACGGATCAGTGGGGAGCACAGCGAGTCTATGGTCGAGACTAAAATAGTTCAACAACGACTTTATGAATTGCCACAACATTTTGTAAGTTTTCTACATGATTTTTCCTTCCACTGACTATGCTGACAGCCCAGTCTCCTGAGTTAGATGTTGGCATTTTATGTTTCTGCAAACAGCTGTGTTTGAACAACAGTTTGAACATTACATGTGTCATATCAACGTTTCTACATCATGTACTGTATCATGTCACATTCACTTTACATGGTGCTCCCCTTACAACTGGGCGAAAAGGCAGCCAAGCCAGAGACCAGGGTTCAAGACAGTGTTCCAACTTTTGAAAGCATGAAACCAGTGGATACTTTTAACAAGATGTCAGATTATTTTTCAGCTGTGCTTGTAGCGAAACATGATCTTTCCCTGACCCCAACCAAGTAGTTTTTGTGCCTACACCAAACATGACCATAAGCAACAGCGCTGTCGGGTCACATCTTGAAAATTGAACCTCAAGAAACATTGAGCTGCACATCAAGAAATGTGAACACATGTTCCAACACATCTGTAGTTTGCAGAAACCTACATAGCAATGATTTGCTTAACTGGGTGTTGATTGCCTGACTTTTTCCTCAAGTGCCACCATGAGGTTGACATTTTGTGGTTTTACTTGGCTGGGTTTAGAAAAAAAATTGTAGGGTACGTAAGTATATAAACACGTTACCTTCATAACTAAGTGAGGTTATGTATGTGATGTAAGTTAACAAGGTTATTTAGTTCAAATTACTTACCACTGACTTTTCAGTGGTCTCCTGGTTGAAAGTCTTGTTTTTTATGTGACCCATATCCACCAGGTCTCTCTCCCATAGCTGACTTTGTATCTCTCCATACTCCTTCGTCTGACATTTACTTTGCTACCATTATTATTACTATCACCTCAAGAGGTCATTGCCTAATAACATAAATATGTGTCATAATAAGCTGCTTACAAAATCAACCTTTTATATTTGTTTTTTATGATGACGACTTGGCTGCAACCTTGGAGATTCTTGAGCTTTTCATCTGGTGCTTTCACTAGGTTAGAGTTTGAATTCTTCCAATAGTCTGTGCAAACATGCTAAATCAGGAAACAAAACATGATAAACATATTACCAGCTAAACATTAGTCTGTTCTCATTGTCTTTTTGAGCATTTCAGCATGCTGATGTTAAGCCCAAAATTATCTACTTTCTTGCAAAGCCTTGAGCATGGCTGTATTCTTTTAGTCTGGTTACATGTTTACAGCACTACTGGGAGATGTGGATTAACTATTTAAAGGAGATCCAAATGGTTTTAGGCATGATCCTTAAAATGAGGCTGCATTAAATTTAAAAGTGAAATATTTGTTGTGATGTCTTCATCTTAACCACAGTGCGTTGTATAAGATCTCATGGCACAGAACCCTCGCAAACATTCGGAGCTACGTGGGAGCCACAATATTAATGTGAAAGGAGACAACATCGAGCGTTCAGTGGGTCACTGCTTCTTCACCTACTTAGAGGAATTGTTTGGGAAATCTTGTCACTGCTCGCTGAGTGTTGGATTCCAACAGCCGTGACAGAAAATATGACCACTTCTGCATCCAAGTCGGGAGATTCGCCCATCTGGGGACCACCACATGCATCTCTGCCACGATGACACAGAAAAGGAAGCCGTGACACAGAAAAAAAAGAGAGCAGAGTGAGCAGAGATCGTAGCCTAATGGGTTAGTGTTCCAGTAGTGTGTCTTTCTGCACCAGGAGATGATGTGATGTAAGGCTACACAACAGCGGCTTTCAGCCAGCAGTGTAATCGTGCCCTGGTCTGCCTTAATACCGCGCATGCATTGACAGAGGCCTTCTCGCATATTCATGTGCTGAGGGAAAAGGATTTTGTTGCTCCGAGAAACTAGTAAAAGTCAGCCATTAAATGTTTAATGGCCGCTGCTGTGCTGAACTTTCAGGATGAAGGGTGATGAGAAGAAGGGATGGACGAAGGGCAAGACGGAAGAAGATGAAGATGAGACATGGTGGAATATTCTCAAGGGGACTTTTATTTGATGGAGTCAAATGGTCATTCAATGGCCAACACCACCACAAAGACAATCACAGTAAATGTGTATATGTATATATATTTATACATTTATAAAAACTAACACACTATACTACTATACACACAAGGCTGCACACGTGGCTAAATATAAACTGTCCACAGGCAGCGATGTATTGAAGCTTATGAGCAGAACTCTCCCACTGCAAGTGCCTCCTGAAGGATTGTGCTCTTTATTGATGTCATGTTACATAATTTCTGGGTAATTAAGTCCATCAAACATTTAAAATGTCAAAGTTATGCTGCTACAACTCGCCGTTGCGAAAGTGCAAAGTTTCCCCGAGCTGACATGTGGAGCTTTTGGACTTAAACGTGAGTGTGTTGTACCTGAAGTATTGGAAACTAGTGACATTATTCAGAAACCAGACATTGTAGGATTATATGGGCTTTGTTTATATCTTTTTTTTTAATCAAACCATGTACAGAAGTTAAAAACTACATTCTTCATATGATGCATTTATAATTTAAGCGTTTAGCTAAAGCTTTTATCAACATCCACTTAGCGGCATGGCTGTTTACTTGATGTTGAGATTGAACCTATGAGTCTCATTGTACAGGATGGTCTTAAACTCCCAAGCTCTCTGGAAGACAGATTCAGAAGAAATGTTCACTGAGCAGCAAGACCTGCAGCTTGTTTATGTGTTTTATTATTTGTTATCTGACATTGTCTGAGCGAGCAGCCCATAAACAATTATCTGTGAGATTTTTCTATATGTTCCGAATCAGAGTTGTGATGGCAAATAAATGCAGTGTTGACCTGACAACATGGAAATCCAAAGCACAGCCTACCATCAGGACGTGAATACAGAATGATAGTTGTGCTTCCAAAAACCATGAATGGAAGAAATTCCATCATCTGGCTCAAAACCCAAAACTAAAACAGTCACCATGGATTTATTTGGTTTCTCATCCAAGCGAAGCCAAAATCCATGTAAGTTTAGGAAACAAAGGAACATAAAAGCGAGAAAAAAACAACCACATTGTAATTTTATAGATGGAGTTGATTCAGTTGAAGTAATTATCTTACATTATGAGCCTTAGCACTGCTGCAGATGTATTAAAACAGTGTCTTGAATTTCCTTTATATTGCTCGTCTCAGTCAGTTCTGCTCAGACTTGATGGTATGCAAGTTGGTAAAACAGCGATTTGACCGCATGATGGTATCATGTGGTCAAAAATCAGAAGCTCCTCTCAACAGGGAGGGTCACCACGACTGTACAGAGGTATTTTGGGGGTCTCCGCCAGCTGCACCCTTCTCTTACGCTGGTCTCAGCCTCACCACATGGGGTTTTGCTCTGGATCAAATCGAAGTGCCCTCTAATTGCCAGGCCGCAACAGCTGCTCTAGCTACGGGCAGGGCCGTGCCGTGCCCCGTCGAGCCGCTCCACGGGGGTTAAAGTTGAAACCAACATCTTTAATTTGGGATATATGTGGGGCAGTTAATGACAGAGCTGAGGGACGTCGAGGTAAACTGAGGGCTATTCATTACCCTGGTTTCTGCACACACACACACACACACACTGACAAACACACACACACATACAGTATGTGCATGCATGCATGTACAGATGGGCATTTTTGCACACATGCGTAAGTGCTAACGTACGTGGAAAATCATGCGAGCACACATGCATATTTATGCGTAAGTTTAAATGTTTTATTTTGACTTATTAATTTCATTAGTGTTCATGAAATGTAAAATAGAGTTTCATATCCACACACAATGACACACACACACACACACACACACACACACACACACACACACACACACACACACACACACACACACACACACACACACACACACACACACACACACTCATCAGGCATCCCTACTACTGCTGTTCCTCCTCAGGGGCAGTGTTGAATGTCTCATCTCATCCCATCAACCTCCTCCTCCTCCTCCCCCTTCTCCTCTCCCTCCTCATATTCAGACTAAAATAAAGGGCAGAGATGCTTTTCTCCCCGTTCCCCTCACCTCTCTCAAACCTATGCTTCTGCTTTCACTCATCGGCCCCCCACAAATGCAGCTGGCTGAAAGAGATGGTCCAAAAAAACATGGCGTGTAATTTTGAGGCAGAGTCGTGTCTAAAGTTCACGGCACTATTGCAAATAATTTCTCACCTTCTAAACTGATGCAACTCAAGGGTTGTGTTAGCAATATGTCTGTCATACCCGGACTGCCTGCCTGCACACACTTATTGGTGTTTCCTCTGATTGCAATGAAGGCTCGGAGTAAACACAGAGGAAAGTGTCTCAGCAGTTTCTCCAGGTTCAGTGATGAACACATGGTGGTATTTTATTTTCAGATTCCTTAAGTTTTAGACTCATTATATATTCAACGTGACCTCTTTTTAGGCTAAATAAAGCATTCACATTTCCACATTACTTGTCATATCACATTCAGATGACATGCGTATGAGTGATGAGAGATGTTTTGATATCCTAGGCATGAAACCGCTGGACATTTTTAACAAGTAGTCGCAACATTTTCCAGCCATGTTTGTTCCTGACGGATCTACCGAAGCGAGCCATGGCGTAATCTTTTCCGAACCCCGACCAAAAGGTTTTTGCGCTTAAAATCTTAACTAGACCACAAGCTCAGCGTTGTCACAACATAAAATTAACCCACACATGTTGTGCAGGAAAATCAAACAAATACAGACGTGAGCTCTCCATCGCTCACTCTTTCCTTCTCTTCTCCTCTCTGACTTCTCGACATCTCGTTATTTTTCGTTACGCTTCCCCCTCAGACCTGCGGGCCATCGGCTTCACTGTAGCTTTTTCCATTAGTCCTCTTTTGATTTTCGACATCCAGAATCAGCATCAGTTCACTTTTATACAGATGACCCAACATCTCCGAGCCTAAATTCAGTCAAAAATAGTAAACGCACCCATATGTCACTAGCGTCGGGCTATACAGGTCCGGTTATTAAAAGTCTGGTTGTCTTTGAGCCAATCAGAATCATGAATTGTTGAAGTAGATAAGAGGTAGTATTCCCCCACTGGAGTTGTTGTTGTTTTCCCTGACAGGTGGGAGAAGGCTTTAAATCTGCAGGGTACAATCAAGATGGAGAGAGACGTGAAAAAGCAGGTTTTAGTTGGATTCAGACACTTGACACGGTGTAGGAGCACCACACAGAGCCACTATGGGTCATCTTTTGGCCTAAAACCAACCCAATTTGCAGAATATACCATAGACATTTTTAAACTTTACATTTCTAAACTTTACGCATCAACTAACGATTTATTCAGGGTTTCGAAAAGCTGTCGTTTTGCCTAAACATACCTAATTTTGGCGCCATGAACAGGCTGCAGAATGTCCTCACGTCTCGATGAAAATACCCAGTTTTGTTAATTACATTACCAGCTGAAATGTGGAAGTAAACAGTGATCTCCCCGGAATGTATCAGGTGTTTGCAGAAACGTTCAGCACCAACATTTTATTCTGCCGACCAGGTTGCAAAAAATCCTCATCAAACTGCTGATAAAAAAAAGAAGAAAAACCTGCAAGAAAGTACAAGAATGTAGATGTTTTTCTGCATATTTATATTTATAGCAGCTCAGACAACATGATGAACTTTCTATTTTAATCCCACTGATGTGTTCATCACCATACGCAGACAAAAGAATCTGCTTCGGCATTAGCATGAGAAAATACTCCTTGGGAATGTAAAAGCCTTTCTTTTTCTTTTTCTTTTTTTTATTTTATCAAACTCTGCAGTTTCCACTAAGCCGTGCTAATTTAACACATCATCGTTTGCATGAGAATGCTGGGATGTAATGGAGCCCGACCTCGAAGCGGTAAGTGCAGCAGAGGGCTGATACTGTAAAGCTCATTTTTTTTCTTTTCTATTCAGCTTTGAGTGCGGGAGGAATAGATGTGCTGAGAGTTAGCGGCAGGCAACCCGTGACATTTCAGCTGTGACTATCGGTGTTCATCAGACTGCGGCCCGAGACATTTTGTGTGTGTTGTTGTGACTCGAGGCGACCGCGTTAGCGAGCACAATGGTCTGTCACTGAGATGAAGAAGGGACGAGATAGCGAAGGGAAAGGAGAAACTGTGGGAGGAAATGGAACGTGATGGAGATAAAAAAACAAGAGGATGAATTTAAAGGTGAGGCAATAGAGAGAGAGAGAGAGAGAGAGAGAGAGAGAGAGAGAGAGAGAGAGAGAGAGAGAGAGAGAGAGAGAGATGGGTGCATGTTGTAGGGGGGTCAGCTGCAGGGCGTAAGAGCGGGAAAAAGGTGGAAAGTAGAATATTTTGTGTCAGGGTGCTTTTAGAATTGGGCCAAGGTAAAATGTTAAAACTCTGATTCAGTATTCCGCCTCTATGAATAATTAACCTCACATTGCCCTCGGACAAGAGGGCAGAGAGAAAGAATGAGCCCGTTTCAAAAGGTTAGGATCTGGGTCACTTGGAATGAAACTGCTGAGTCACAACGACAGAATAAAAAATAGAGTTTCAGGAGAATAATGATTGGACAGCGCAGGAAGGCCCCGTCCTTAAAAAAAACCCAAAAAGTTTACTTGGCTTTTAGGATCGTGCTAGTAAAGAACATCCACCCAGAGCCTCTCCTCAAACCCTTCTTCTTCCTCCTCTCCTCTCCTCTCTCTTCCCCATCCGACTCTCTGAGGAGGTTCAGTGATGCAGAACCAATGCTGCAGCATCTATGATGAGGAAGGACTTTGGATTTTTTGTGGGCCACACATCCCAGGGAACAGGATGCGGTTGTGATACCAGACAGAATTGGGGCCATGATTAGGGAGTCCCTCCCCTCGAGGCCACATGAAGAGAGGGAGAAGAGAGAGCCGAGCATGAGAGAAGAATGTTTTTCGAGTTCAACTCGCAAATTATGTTCGTACGCAACTAATCTGCATGAGCAAATTAAAAAATTTACGGGCAAAATTGAATGTGAGGTAGTGTGACAGCCAGGGAAAATTAGAGGGTGGAGGTTAAGCATGTGGGTGGATGTGGCTACAAGCCGCAACTGATGATTACCCAGGTTACAGCTCCATCTGTCAATTATTTCTTCTTGATCAGCAACAACTTAAAGGGGCCCTATGTGGTTTTGGAGAAGAAATGAATGTACAACATTAAGGTAAGGAGGTCATAATACAAACAACTCCGAACTTTTTTCCCATAACTGAATAAACAAGCAGTTCTCAGAGGAAAATAAGGCAAAGGACACTGTTTGAAGCTATGAAGGTGGCAGGGTCTGCCACATAGAAACACAGTAAAACAGTATAAAACTGTGTTGTCCTTTAAGGTCAGTTTGTTCATTCAGTTTATTCAGTCATGAAGACAAAGATATATTTTGACAGGTAATTAGTAAATGCATCACAGTGTTTCCAGACCTGACAGTATAGAGGCGAGATCGCACTCCTTACTGCTGTTTAGCATATTTAGTTAACAAGTAAACAAGACAAAGATTATTCAGCCTCTCAGTTGAGGTTTAATTACAACTCTGAACCAATGCAAGATGGAAAACAATGATTAATATTGACTATTGCTATAGCCTGTGGTAACATCGTGTAACCAGAGCTGTATAGTACAGTGATTTGGGATGACTGGACTCACTACCAGGCAGAAGAGCCAAAGCTCAATGCATTCTTTTATTATTTTCTAAATGTTTTATTGTCTATTATTTCTTATGTATGTTCATGTTACTTATGATCCTGCCTCTTCCATTTTCTCTCAAAGTGCGCCAGATTGATGCATTAAACTTTAAAACATGCAGAATCCTCCCTCGAGGTTCTGAGGCTCACCCACCACAGTTGCACGAAATCCTGTGGGAAACTCTGGCATCAGAATACACAACTGTCAGAGTTTAGGAAAGCAAACATCACCATTGTCCTGCAACACTGTTCATTCACATACTTATGTTTTTTGTGTAACATGATGCACACGACATGATCTCTTCACACACAGTGTTCACATTTTCACTTTGCTCACACACTTTGTATTCAGTGAGGCCGGAGAGAGGCGTCGTGTCTAAAAGGCAGTGGGGTTTGTGTGTTAAAGGATCCGCGGAGTAGGTTCTCGCAGCACTCAGCTTCAGCTTGGAAATGCATTAAGTTGAGGAGCACTCTCTCACACTGTACATTCCTCTCTTCTGGCACTGAGACAGACGTGGAGGAAAATGTGGGGAGACAGTCTGGTTAGCTGGGTTTTTGGAGAGAGAGCGTTTCAAATGTCAGATAGCAGAGATCAGCTCAGGAAGACACTTCGAGTTGTGAAAAAAAACAAAAAAACTCCTATTAAAAAAGAAAAAAGATGTCCCCAAAGCAGACGGAGGCTCAAAAATGACTGAAAATGATGACTTATGTTGAGTAACAGGATGCAGCGTTAAATAACTGTCTGTGGGTGTGAGTCAGAACTGGAGATTTGTGTTTAATCTGGATTAATGATGACGAAGGGCCCCCATTGGCCCGCAGTTTATGATTTAATGAAAGCGGGGAAGAGGCAGACCCCCTGGAGCGATGTGTGTGTGTGTGCGTGTGCAGGAATGGCAGAAATAGAGGGAGAAATTAATAGAGCGAGGGGTGGAGGAGGAAGGAGAGTGTGTGTGTGTGTGTGTGTGTAGCCGATTCATTGGCGTTTAAAAAGGGTGTGAGTGCAAACAGCCACTTCATGAGAGCAACACCCTGCAGAGATAAGACCGGCCGAGTACAAGGCTCAATTATTAACTGTTTGAAGGGTTTAAGAGAGGATTGGAGGGGCTTCATGAAAATTGATGCTTCTGTTGTCGAGGGGGTGGCGAAGTTTAAACGCCGGCCGCTGAGCCATTAGCAGGGGTCAGCTCTAATCTGAGTGCATGTTGGTCATGTTGGTGGTGGAAGAGTCTTTTCCCCTCTGACTGGGGCAGCTGCCACGACCGGCAGGAAGGAAAGAAAAAAAAAAACCCAAGCTCCCGTTTAATTATGACGAACGATCTGAAAAGCGGAGAAAGAACAGCTCCATGCTGCGGCTCTGCAGGCACTTGGATCTGAAGCCGCCGCAATGAGACGATCTGCTAAATTATCACTGAGGAGCAGTGAAGGGAAGCGGCGCTTAATGATATGTTGCGATGCTGTCAATGTGGGAAGCAGCGGGCTTCATGCAGCTCCCGTTGACAGACGTAGAATAAACAGAAAACAAATTAGTTGCTGTCTTTTCTCACATGTGAAGTGAGATGGTTTTTTTAAATCCCATAGGGCTGATACGAAAGATTGTTTCATTATTATTCAATCTGGATAAATAGTTTGGTTTGTGAAATCTCAGAAAAATGGTCCAACCAACTGACTGAAACGTTAAAGTATTCAATTCACTGTCACGGGAGATGAAACAAATCCCTACATTTCAATAACAATCAGAAACCCAAAGATTCTCAGTTTCCTATCACACAAGACAAAGAAAATCAGAAACTCTTTACAGACAAGAGGATAAAGAGTTTAAGATAAATCGGTTGTGTTTTAATGAGTGTATAAGCACCTGAAGCTAGGCATCGTTGCGTTTTCGTTACCACAGAATGAGCCTTTTACATTTTCAGAGGTAAGTGGCCATCGTACACAGAGTCTGCCATGTTGCGCCACCATGTTTCTACAGTAGCCCAGAACGGACAAACACTGTCGGAGAGGATGAGGCGAGGGGTGTCGTGTTGGTTGCAATCTGTGAGCACACCAGTAGATGGCACTATATCCTACACACTGACTGGTCCTTAAATACACAAATTGAATAATATATTACTTAGTTCAGCTCAATGTTATGATTATTTTCATTACCAATTAATCTGCTGATTATGTTTTTGTATTAATCATTAAACCATCACCATCAACAATGATGTCTTCAAATGTCTTGTCTTGTTGACCAGAAGTCCAAAACCCAAAGATAATCAGTTTACTATGATACGATGCGATACAGAAGACTGAAGCACATTTTCTCATTTGATGGGCGTGAATGCGCAACTGACACTGGCATCAACCAATGAACTGATCATCAAAATAGGTGCATTGTTTATTTTTCAGTCAACAGCCTAATCGATTAATCAACATATTGTTTATTTGTGTTAACATGCTGTGACATTGCTTCGAGTGAAATTCCTTAAGATAATGTTTTAGAGTTGTCCAAATGTTGCCTGTATTTTTACTATTACTTATCACATTTTCCTTCATTTGTTATGAATAATCATGCAATTCAAAATAGAAAATAAAGAAAAGGGCATGTCACAATGTTGTCTTTCCTAATGTACAGTGATGATTCCAGATTGCTTGTTTTGTCTGACCTACAGTCTAGAGTCTAAAGATATTCAGTGTACAACGATATAAAACCGAGGCAGGCAACATTGACCAAGCTGTGATCAGTCACTGACGATAATTATTTAATTAAATTGCTGTTTATCCACTAAATCAATCTACTGTGTGAGGTCTAAAATAAATCCCAAGTGCAAACTCAGCACCAGGATCAAACCGTCACTGTTTCCGTTTTCAGCCCCCCCCCACCAAGATCTCCTGGGCAGGACTCAGCAGGAGTCGGAGAGCCAACAGCCCTGAAACAACAGCACCGACAGCACTTCTGCTCGTCTGCGGTGGAGTTAGAGCAAAGTCAGACTGCATTTGTACAAATACATGTTGGATTCCTCAGATTCACAAAACACGGGCAGGCGGGGGATCAAAGCGCGGAAACATTCCTGTGTATTAGGTTCACCTGTCAGAGCACCTAAAGACATCAATCACGGCTTCAGAGGAGGGTGGTCTGCAGGGAGCGTCATGTTGCAGTCTGACAAAAAAACAGTGCAGTGTTCTGTCAGGCTGAAATATTCAGCACTGCTGGGATCCATCTTCAAACTCAAGCTCTGTGTGCAGAAAACATTTCACAGTGAATAACATCAGACTCTCTGTGCAGATTATCATAATAATGAGGGTCAACATGACCATTTTGCTCCCAGATGACAGTTCAAAAAGACAAACTGTACATCTACTGTACTAATACTCACATTACTGCCTCTGTAATGTTTGTTTAAATAGCAAAACTGATGCATGTGCACATCATCATACCGGAATATCACTCAATTAGGGCAGTGCAATAATTCAATATTACTTGATTATACGGTCCTTTTACGGGATTTCTTGATGATATGATTAGAGCTCCGGAAATTTGGGGCCAATACCCAAAGTGGAGAGTAAGAAATCTGATATCGATATATTAGCTGATATATACACAATTCTTGTATACACAGAATTTGTGCATAAATACAACATTTTTGCAGTGATACCTCAAATGAGGTTATCAAACAGTTAAGAGAAACAAAGATTGATTCGTAATGGAGGCTGGATACTTTGTGGTTTAACAGGTCCAAAATGACACCAGTGCAAGGAAACCTTTAACTTCATCGGGAATTTGATAATCACAAACTAATATTTTGATGGAAACTATTCACATCTTTTTCTACATTACTTGTAAAATAGGCTGCTAATATCGACTAACCAATATATCGGTCAGCCCGACTGGTAAATTGGTAAGGTGGGCTACAGCTACTGATTTATTTTCATCAATCAATTATTATCTATTTATGTGTATGTATTTATGTGTTCTGAAAATGTTAACATTTACCTGTTACACTGTCCTATATTGCTTGTCTTAGTTGACCGACAACCCAAATCCCAAAGATGGCCGATTTACCATTGTACCATATGGAACAGACAAACACAGAATTTCTGGGGACTTTACTGAAATGATACTGAATCAGCAGAAAGATTAATTTTCTATTTCATGCATTAACAGTGGAACACCACTTTATGTGGCGTTCAACATGCACATGTAAGGAAAAATATGTAAAATGTCATGTTTTTTCGTACATGTTTGCATACATTTGCCATGTGTTGATCTCACGTTTAACAGTCTTCTTATTACCTTAATATTGAGTTAAATCAGTTTTTCCAACTCTGATGTTGATATGTTTCACTGCTACAGTATCAAATTGATGCAACATTACACAAAGTACACTTCTTTTGTGGTTTGGTTTGCGCTAGTGTGTATATGCAGCTGTTGTTTCAAGCTTACGTTGACCTATATAAAGTAATATGTGCCAACAGTAGTGTGTATCGGGCACTTAGCAAGAGGTTATTCAGCATGGACATCTGTAGAAACAAGCTGCTGTTGTACTTAAACTCACATGCACTTGTTTATCTCATGCGTACACACCCACACCTTTAATTCATATACATGAATTTCCCAGGTGTACACGCTGATCACGTCAAACTCTATACACATTAAGGAGATGTGAGCATATGTTCACATGATGAACCTTTTGAAGCGTCGTTAATGCATTCTTTTCTGCGCAAAGCCGTGCCCCTCTCACCTCATTACGAGCCCGGGTTAATAATGTTTAATGCAACATCGTTTCATGTCTGTGAAGTTCCACTTTGCATGCATTAGCGGAACAAGAGAGTGTGAGACTTATCTCCTACCATAAGCATTGCACGGCAAAGCGGCCAGATGTTAAATCCCAAATAATTCGCCCTAGATTTAACTCTTGCATTTATCTCTCCGCCAAATCTGGCTCTGCTTTGTGGCTTTAAGAAGTAGTCTTTCATTTCCAGAAGTGGGGGTGTTTATGTGCTACTACAAATGACCTATGGTTACGCTAGCTTTAGCATGTGTGAGCTCGTCTCGTGTTTCTTGTGGGAACTCCTTGCAGAAAGCCGCACTGGGCGACGATTCTGGACTTTTAGTTGCTGACGATTATAAAAAGTGAAACGTGAGCGCATTCCTGAGGGCCAAGGTAGAGCCGAGTGGCTCCACAGCTGAGGGCTTATTGAAAGATGAGCGCTTTGCAGGAAATTAGCCTACAGTTGGATCCAGAGGGGTCACAGACACATGCGTGCACACACGAATGCAATGCACACACACACACTGCACGCACCTCCCCCCACTCATGAGGATCCCCCTTTTTTTTTATATGCACATCAAATGCATCCCATCATTATGCCCTGGCAATAAGTCACAGTCGACTGCTGTAACATGACCCTCTCTTTGTGCTCAGTCCTCGCATGACTCTGAGCTCTGCACACTCTGCTGACTTGTGAAGTTGTAACTGTGCTGCGCTCAGGCATTGCATGCCCCAGATTTGGGGGCGGGGAGTAGTGAGGCTGTGAGAGAGTGACAGCTGACGAGCTGAGACCAGAGAGGAGGCGAGGTGGGGAGGGAGGAGGGGAGGAGGTGGTGGTCAGACAGTCAGCGTCCACTGCTGGGATCCCGGGGGGGAAGAGAAAGGGACTACAGTTGCAGCTGTTGTTCAGCGCACACACACACACACACACACA
>CAEMYA010000009.1:1386570-1404557 GCA_903131615.1 Diplodus sargus
ACCTCTTTGAGAATATATATCTTTCAATATGTACTAAAAAGAAACCCAGGAAGCCACAGTCGGAGGAACAGAAGAAGAAGAAAACGGAGCTTGACAAAAAAAAAAGAGACCAGACACGAGTAAACATAGGACGAGTTTTTGAGGAATGGCGTCAAGTGAGAGACTCCGAAGACTGCAAAACGGACGCTGACTTGGCCGTGTTGCTGTTGAACTTGTAAGTAGCCTACCCTTGGATGAACTTTGTCTTTGCAACAGGACTTGATAGTCTTTTGAACAATGTGTTTGCGTGACTGTTTTATTGTGAGCCCTGTACGTGTTTAGCCTGGTACAATATGGGGATATTTTAAGTATGTTTTTTTCTTCTGTGGTGACTTGGATGGAAAACAAATCCAAACCCCATTTACCTGTATAGGTTCTAACCTCATTATTTTATTTGAATCTTTTTAAATTTTAATTTCCTTTAGCTGGGTGGCTGCTGCTGGCCCATGGCGGGTTTCAGAAATTGTGTCCTCACTGTGGAAGTGTTAATGATTGGCTTGACTTTCCCTCCATCCTCGAATGGTTCCACAGCTTCTCCCCCGTCACAGCATCCGTGAAAATAACCCTCAGTAACCGATTTGCACCACTGGTGGCTCCGCCTGGGGGAAGAGCGAGGGAGTATGACACAGGTCGCTCCCCCGCTCTCCCCCCAGATCAGTCTAGCCTACCTCCTACCTCCAATAACACATCTACGGAAACACGCCTACAAACCAAAAAATATTTCAAACTACTAAAGGCCATCCATCGTGCAGAAATCTTAAATAACACATTTTCTACTAACGCATATCCACAGGGAATAATGTGCAAAGTGCATAGACTGACATCTCACATTAAGCCATCATCCCCTAACGACCTCACATTCAATAAAGTTAAACACAACACCGACAACTGGATGCAAAATAACTTGGTAATACTAAGGGATCACTATGACACGGTGATTGCTGTGGAGCTGGAGAATCACCCCTCTTTCTGCCAGCAAGCATTTGACAAGGCGGTACAGTGGGGAGAACACGATACAGGAGGAAGCTGACGTCCTGACACCTCCCCACCTCGGCTTTCCCCACTGGACTTCCCCTCACTACCGGAACCAGCCGGTCCCTCTGTTCAATTTGCCAACCCATGGTTGATTGCCATGGTTAGTGAGAGGATTCTCAAACACGCATGGCAAACTCAGGTGAGAACCAACACACACTCAGCCTGGTAGAAGTTTGGAGAGAAAAGAGGAGGAAGGTCTCATCCAGGCCTTTATTTATAAAGTAGGAGGAACAGTGGGAGGTGTTTGTAGCACTATTCCACTTGGTCTCCTTGTCATGAGCCACAGACATGAGGGGGAACAAACCTGCAGTTTCTAACAAGAACAAATTTGTTTAAAAGAGCAAGTTACCTAAAATACTTCATCAAGGAGCAACCTGTTTTTGGAAGTCTTGATTCAAGATAAACATTTTTTTTCTAAAAACCCTTGATCAAAAGGAAACAATTTTGGATTAAAAACTTTGTCATGGGTTACAAGCACAGGGGTTTTAAACTATTGAGTATCGTGCCCTTTTCTTTGGTGAGAGGTCCAAGACTTTTTAAAACTTCTTTTCTTAAACCTAACCTGCCAGTGCTGCAGCACCCCCTTTGCTAGACATTTGTTGAGTACCCATCAGAGCAACAGAGACTGAGAGCTTTTATGCTACGGCTGATTGCTGTGATGAGACTGATTGCCAGCAGCTGCCAGAGACCACTACCTCTCCTACATATAGCCTGCCTGCCAAAAATTTTTCCTTTACTCCTCTGAAAACGTTAGGAGCTCTTTTCCTGCACCTCTTGTGCTTTTTTAAGATGTTTGCTGTCTGTTTTACTGACAAAGTACTACGATTTTTAACTTACTTAATCAAATTAAATATACTTTGCACATCACACGTTCTCACTTACCCTGGGGTAATACAAAGAACACACACGCACACACGCACACACACACACACACACACACACACAGTAATGTAAAGAACTGCATATGAATGACATGGATTCTGTTATTCTTAAGTACATTGAATTGTATGTGTATATATTAAAGCTGCTTATTTACCCAGATAGTAATTGTTTGTTCATTTACAGGGGACAGTGTATCAGTGTACGCGCTGCAGCGTTACCTCACCAGCTAATTTGCAAACCAATACTAAAAACTTAATGTGAAATTGAAATATGTTGCATTATTAAAAAAAACATGACAGAAACAAAAAAAAAAAAAATTACAAAAAGCTAAATGTATATTTTCACGCAAATATTTTCATGTTCAAGAAACACGACACTGGTTTGTTGTGGCAGATTTTAATTTCCATCTGACACTTCATAGTTGTTATAACAAATAAACTGACAGAATACTGTAAACACAGCAAACAGACAGAAAAGCTCCGTTCAAAAGGATAAAAAAGATAAGAAACAACACAAACAGCGATGCCAAGACTTTTAAAAACGTGACCCTCACAATGCCTTTTAAAGTCCAGTCCATGATTTAATGACAGTCGTCACACCGGAGTGAGAGAAGAGCTTCCTGTCGTTGAAGCATAATGGTGATCTATGATACTGCAGAAAGCCCTAATGTGTAGATACTGCATCAGTGGTAACCAAGGTCCAAGTTCTGAACACCACGACTGAGCGGTTGCTCTTTATTTTCAGCATTAACAGTGAGAAGTAAAAATTATCTAAAGGGTTCGTCATTTTTTAATCTTTTTTTTTATATAGCAGCATAAAGAACATGACATAATACAGTAATGCAACACAAAGTATACCGATACTGTAGAAACAGTTTAACTTGGTCCTTCATGATCGAAAAACACATGAAGTTCAACCAAAGCCTCCAAAAAGACAAACAAACCAAAAACAAACACATTATTTCATACAGATAAACCGTAACACACTTGGCAAAAAGTCACAAACTATTTCAAACACCAGGCGACTATCAGCTTTACATGAGCAACAATGTGTAGCCGGTAGGAACATAAATCACATGTTTATGCAGCTGTAAGGCCATACCAGAACATCATTTTAAATCATTTCAATTATTCTATTTCAGTGTCAGGCTGCTTCTTTGCTGCCATCTAGTGACCGTGTTTGAGACTATTTCATTGAGATTTTAATGACGGAGCAGCTTCTTTGGATATTCTTGAAATTCAAAGTTCTTTTATTGAAACTTGGAAACAGTTCCACAGAATAATCCCATGTTAATGTCCACTTGATCCGGTACCTTTCGCTAAAGTGTTCAACCACTAAACATGGTCTTCATCAGCTGAGTTGTTTGGTGAGATTAAATCTGTTGACGTCTGTTGTAGGACTTTGTCTCTACGTTGACTTTAACTTAATTAAACTCAGATTTAATGCATGTTAACAGAGGCGTCTCCATGACAACTGTTTTAATGCATCGGATGGGAGTGTTCAATTATCTTATATTTATATGTTTGACGACATAACAGGATGGAGGCACAAATGGGGAGAGAAAGTGTGTAGTGACAAAGGCAGCGACATGCATAAATCTGAGCCAGGCCGCCTTCTGCCGCATTCTGAGAGCCAGGACACTTCCGCTTTGAATTATATCAAAATTATGTGAGGTTTGCACTTAAA
Organism: Diplodus sargus; assembly: GCA_903131615.1. Classification (NCBI taxonomy): domain Eukaryota; kingdom Metazoa; phylum Chordata; class Actinopteri; order Spariformes; family Sparidae; genus Diplodus; species Diplodus sargus. The sequence continues at coordinate 1,390,213 of CAEMYA010000009.1, forward strand.
TGGTCGGGGGTTGTGCGGGACACTTTTGACTTTCATACTTCAAGTACATTTAAGAAGCCTGTACTTTCTTACTTTTACTTGAGTAAAGATGTTAAATCAGTAATTCTACTTTTGCCATCTCTGCAGCTGAGCGACATCCAACCCATTGATGAGAGACTTGTGATGTGGTTGAAAACTCTGGAGCAGGTAGTCAGAGAACCTTGAGATTGTGTTTGTGTTTTCGCCTTTGTAATCTTCTCAAAGGGAAACATTTCTTTTACTTACATTTACACCTACAGTCAGCTGTGGGGAAAAAAAAAATTCTTAATTTCATTGACTGTAACTCAAGACACAAAATGGTACAACTGAAGGCAACCGATATGGACATTTGCTTTCCGCTTTGTTTCGAAGGGAAAAAAAAATACAAAGAGAGAATAGTTGCATATTGTATCCTCTCTCTCTCCTCTAGAAAACCACAAATCAGGTTTTAACGCAGCTTTTTTTTTTGTTTGAAAAAGCTGGATGGAACATGAATTGTCCCCATTTCTGTAACGTTCTCTGTGGTTGTTTTGACTGTGAGCTAAAATACCCACTCGTATTATTTTCCTTCCCAGCCTACAACACTCAGTGAGTGGAGGCAGCATCAGCTTTTTATTTATTCAACATGGCAAAAATCACTGATCACATTTATATGAACAGGATCACATACTGATACAGAAAAAAACAGAATGTATTTAAATGTTTAAAAGGGGCTCTATGGCACCATTTGTAGCAATTTACATGTAATAATCACCTTTTTATTGGCCATATATGAGCAAACTGTAATGTGACGTGAAACATTAGACCTTACCCGTCTCTTTCAGTTGCCTAAACAAGCCTGTGGACGATTTCTTTAAGTCGTTTAATGCTGCTGGACTGGGGATTTCTTTGAGAAGGCGTCGGGTCAGATTTTCTTAAAGTGCCTCTCCGCTTTGCTAACGGAGAGCAACAGTAGCTAACGTTAACATAAACTTAACGATTTGCTTCGACCACAACACAGTTGATCGACAGAGCCCCTCTGAGGGACAAGGTTGGAAATATTCTATAATTTTGTCAACAAACCCCACAAAAAGACAAATCCATACTACTGACATGTACTGCCTGATATAGTTTATTCCTAAATGTGTATTCATCCACAGAAAAAAAATAGTCCCAAGCAAAAATGCACTATTTTCCTCCTGTTTGAGTGACATTTCCTGGAGAATGCAGTGCCCAGGTGTTTGAGGAAATGACTCAGCATTTTTAATACGCCTTTTAAAAAAATCAGTGTCTTCAGCAGGAATAGATAATCCTGGGTGCGAGTGCCACAGTGAGGTCAGCTCCTGTTTTTTGATGAATTACTGCTTTGTGTCACCTCATGATGACGTTTAGTGACATGAAGACGGTGTTTGGTCAACCTCCAGTCAGAAATTAAACATAGAGCAACTAAAAAGCAGAGTTTGGTTTGAGTCTTTAACCCAATGAATAGATTAAAATAAAAACCAAAAACAGTTTTCACTCTCACACACATTAAACTCACTTTCCAGTGACACAATATTACGAGCATCGGGCGTCGTGACATTTCAAACGATGCTGTAAAGAAAACTAAAACTGTTTACAGTTATTATAATTTTTTTTCTTCTCAAAATACTTAAGACAAACAACACATAACACAAACGAGAACAATCGGGTTCAAGTAAACACAGTCAACACGTTTTCTTCTTCTGTCTTCAAGCACATTTAAAGTCAACAAAATATCCTTTTCACTGCGAACTCACTTTAAACTTACTGTGAATTTGTGGCATGTCGTCAGCGTCTGCTGCTGATGTACTGATATGCTAATTGCACAATGTCTTTCAATCTTTTTTCACAGTACTGTAAAACATCTGTACTGCTGTTAGAAACTATTAGAAATGCAGCGATTCTGTCCGTATCTACAGTGCGTACACGACATGACGAGCGTGTGATTCTCAGTTCACATATCTACAATCCTCTACCTCAGAAACATCTCCTCACCATCTGTGACTGCTCTGGAGAACAGCGCTTTTCCTGTTGACCCTGTGGGACTGGGACACGGTGCGTCCACAAAGGTAGTGTCACCTGCTTCGCCTACTCCTTCCTCGTCTTCTTCCTCTTCTTCCTCTTCCTCCTTTCCTTCCTCCTGCTGGGCTGAGTCACATCCGTCAGCCAGAGAGTCACAGAGCAGAGACTTTGACGATGTTGGTGCAAGCTGAGCTCGCCGTGGTCTGGATGCTCGGAGTTGGCGGGTGACTCGGGGGAGGTGGCGGCCTCCTCTGCGGGGGCCCGTGGAGGCCGTCGCCATCAGGGGTCAGAGCCGGGGGCGTTGGGAGGCTGATGATCGCTGTGGTGATCCGGCCGCCTTTGCAGTTGATCCTGCCGCTGTTATCGGTTTTCAGGTTGAGGTTGGAACGACTGCAGAGACAAATACAGAGAAAGAGACTATGTATCACTGTGTACTGTACATCTACCCACACTACATGTACTGTCAGTAATACATGCAGGGAAGCAGTTTGAGACAATACTGTCAACAAAAACGTACAATCTAAGTTGATCAATAATAATAATAATAATAATATAGTAAACTATATTCAAGAAAATTTCCTCTATTGCTGCATATTATGTAGGTTTGACATCCACTATGAGAATGAAGTAAATCAGTTTTTCATCTGTCACTGTTTGTTCTACTTATTACTCAACTTCAACTATTCTTTTTTAAAATCGATTTACTGTTATAAGAGCTATTATTATGTCAGTTCGGGCAGCATGTAATGTTGAGTGGTCCTTAAGGGGTTCTTGAAGTGGTTACAGGAATTCCTGAGCAAATATTTTCACTACAGTTCCATCTTTAAGTAATGCGAGGACACAATCTGCTACTCTTTTATAAACTCCCTGGGTCAAAACAAACAAACATCTAAAAGCAAGATGAGGGAACCTGCAGCAAAATCTAATGACACGTGGTCTAATTTGTTTCAGTTTAGGGGTCCTAGACTTGAAAAACTGAGACGGAGACGGTCAAAATATTAACAGATGATGCTGAGCAACAGCCCCCTCTAGTGACTGTTTTGGATATAACACTTGAAAAAAAAAACAGTTTAAAGTGTCTTTAATTGTCTTTAGCTGCACACACTTTCAGTTTTATCTGCTAACATTTAGAGATTTCTGCATCTGAGTGGATCAAATTTTGTTTGTGCAGCTCAAAGCACTTAAAAAACAGCTGATTATTTTCAAAGACACTGTGTCCTGGTTATTCTGGATAACCCGAAGACCTCAGACTGTCATTTTTAGGAGAACATTTTTTTTTTTCCTGAATGCACTTCCTAGTATCACAAAAGGTCTGCTGAAGTGTGTCTTACAGAGGGATCTAGGAACTTATTGTATTGCATTAGTACATGTACCACTGTGTGTTTTCTGTTCTTATTTCGTACATATTTAATTATTATTCTCTCTCTCTGGCATTCTCTACTTTATTGTCTGTCCTTGTGCTGCAACGCCCCAATGTCTCCTCGGGGGGATCAATAACAGATTATCTTATCTGATTTTCTTCCTCATTTACAGGACGGTAAAAAAGCAGATGCTGTCCTTCCTCTGATGTCACTATCTCACTGTCCCCTTGAGGTGGCAACACTTCCCAACAAAAAAAGTACTGTTAAATAAGTTGGAATGTTGTTTCTGAAAAATACACACAACTAGTTTTCAAGAGTAACTTTTCAGTGCTTTGAGGTGCACAGAGGAGGACACAGTATTTCTAAACCTTCAAACATTCAGCGTGGCTTTACACCACATGTAGAAAGTCCGAAAAGTGCCAAAGTTGTCAGAATTTGGCTGAAAACCTCAAAGCGAAGCCTCTGTCTCCCCTCTGTCGCTGCCGTGTGTTCCTGCTGGGCCTCAGTTTTTACCTGACCGTGTGCGATGGCGGCTCGCCACACTGTATGTGGATGGCGCTGAGCTCCTGCAGGGGGCCCTGGTGGGAGGAGGGCAGGCTGGCGTTGGGCAGAGGAGTGTTCCTCTTTCCCCTGCGGCCACAGCAGGTCCCCTCGGAGCTGTCGTGGCTGGATATCGAGGGGCTGCGTGACACGTAGGTCTGGAGCGCTCTTTCTAAACAGTTCTGCTCGTACACCTGCTCGTCCACAAACTCATGAGCCTGGAGAGAGGAAAAAACGGGATGATGGTTTGAGTCCAGAGGGAGAGACTGGTGCAGAGGGGGGAAAACAGAACGTGGCGTTAATAACGGACCAGTGGTGGAAGTACATTTCATGCAGTACTTTATTTAAACACAATTTTAAGGCACTTTACTGATATGTCTAATTTACTTTTGTGTTTTTGTGTTTGTGTTTTTTTACTTTTTTTTACTTGGGTTTTTATGACTTTTACCTTCATCAAAGTAATATTTTACATTAATATCTTACTTTACTTACTTATGTTTGGTTACTTTTACAACCCCTATCAAAGACAGACTCTGGAGACTGTGATATCATTTCTTATCTTAAATACACCAAAGAAATAATTCATGCTGATTTAACTTACTCAAAGCATCTAAATCACTGTTTGAGACTTTTAACAACACTTTTTGTGTGCGTAGCTGTTAATCCAGAGTCTGCAAACGGGCATGTAAACATTTTGAAGCATGTTTTCCTCGACTTTGTTACTTTCTTGCTTCTGATTGATGTTGAAGCACAAATTCGACTAAAGGGGAAAGCGTCCCTGTCACAGCCGTAGTGTTTCTTTGTACTTTATTTGAGTATTTCCATTTCCTGCCACATTATACTTTGACTCCACTACAATTTTTGGATGCAAATATTGTACCTTTTACTCTACTATATATTTGATGCTGTTAGTTACTAGTTACTTTGAAGATTGCATGCTGCATCAGAGATAAAGTACCACTTTTTAAAACTTTGATTTATTTTATTACCATTCGGTAACAGCTAATGCATGTTATCAGTTAGTATATTTACTGACTGGAGAGTGGATCCGCTGACACAGATAGATTGATGATTACATACATGAGATTAACAGCTAGGGTTAGCTACACAAAATGTGTCTCCAAATGACACGTAAACATTTTGAAGCATTTTATCCAATACGTTTCTTGCTGTCTGTCAGGTGTTAAAGCGCAGATTGGACGAGAGGCGAAACAAAACTCTCTCGGCAAAATAAATGTCTTTAAAAGAGATAAAACTCTCTGGAGCTTTCAATACACACCCACGCTGTTTCTTTAACGATTAACAGTGGTGTGCAAGTGTGTTACAGTCAGCTCGGTCACCTCAGACATATCGATATAGGTTCAAATGTTGTAAAACATTATGCAAAACACAACGGGACACTCATAGGAGGTAATATGAGCAACGGAGAAGAAGAAAGTAAATTAAATATATAACTATAACAGTCGTGGAGTTTGAGTTTTAATGTGGTTGTCTTCTTCTAATCACATGAATCTTGCAGCCTTTTCTCCTTGTCACCGATTAAAATGTCATCATAATAAAATACTTGTTCAATCTTTTTAACCTCATTAATTGGTGGATTTTTGAGGCTTAAAGACAGAAAGAAGTGTTGGAGGGTACCCACTGTGGTTTTCTCCAGACACTGCAGTAGGTGGTGGTGTTGGCTCTCTAACAGAGAGATGGACTTGGCCAGCTTCTGCTCGTCCTCTTCTTTGGCCTTAATAAGTCACAGAAACACACAACATTGATGAGCGTTGACGAATCACATTCGCCCGGCGTGTCCTCGTCACCCATTAAGGCCTCTGGTGCTGAAATGACTCTCTGATATGAACTTTGTCATCAGTGATTTAATGTCGGCGACGAACCGCTTTTTTTTTTCTCTCGTTCTGCTTGGTGTCAAGAGGATTTCTTTGCTTGTTCTATTCTGGTTCATGCTTGTTGATTTCACTGTCATTATGAGGAGGTAGCCAACAACTCCTGCTGTTTGCTTTCAAATAACACACTGGCCAAGTAGTTACATAATGGACCACATTTCTGCGCTGAGTGTATTGATCCCTCAGCGTTGGCAAGTGATTTTTTTCTAATTAATTGTCTCTATTGGGCATCTTTTGAGTCATTAATACTGTTATTGCCTTTGGTTTGGTTTCCTTGTGTAAGCAGGTTGCTGAAAAAGAACCCCCTCCCCCTCTTTTTCAGTTTATTGAACTAATAAAATATAAATTCTAAAACCATGCTGTTGCCAGCTCTAAGTAGGTACCACTGGGCGTTATGTGATGTTCCCGGCAGCTGAACAGTTATTGATGTTACCGAGCTTGAGAGAAAGAGGAGCGGAGAAAAACAGAAACAGAAACTTACAGAACCCCTTTTTTTTTTTTGGTATTTCTCCAAGCGGGACTTGCTTTCAAAGCTCAGGCTCCAATATAGCTTAGTCTGAAAGTAATCACAATTGCCAAAAAACATGAAAAACCGAAAAACAAATTAATTCTCCCCCCACAGCGCACATTGTTACTCAAAGGATTTGGGTGGGTGGCGATCCAGCCCAAGGACTCTCATTCAGATTCCAGACACATGAACAATGCAGCGACGTGGGCACGAGAAATACGCCTTCTGATGTTTCAATGTGTGGATCTGCCCTGTGGAAGAGGTCCTTTCAGATACTTTGTACATCAAGACGGAGACCTGTGTCAAGGGTTTCAAGCTCCTTTCAAGGAAGGGAGGAATCTGATTTTCATGCAGTCCATCTGAAATGTGACCCTTCCACTGAGGGACTTTTTATATAATTGATAAAATGACCAGATGGGACTGTTCTATTTTTGGCTCACCCAGTGAATTTAATACCGGATAAATCAAGGTACTTCATCAAATAGCCTGTATGCAGGACCACATCACGACCCTACATAACTGTGTCCCAGAGCTCGGATATTTCAGTCACAGATCCACCACATTTAATTTTACGTGGCTTGCACTAACTAGAGGAGAGCTTTCTTTATTGTGATGTAAAACTTTAATTGTTACTTCTAGTGGTCTACAATATGTAGCATTATGTATATTATTCATCAGATGGGTGTTGTTGCCATATTGCCATAAATCAGTGAAACGCATTCATTTGCAACATTACCCACAGAGTGAAACAATGGGCTAGGCTAATTCTCGGCTAACAGCTGACCCTGGAATAACTTTTCAAACCACTTTTCACTCACAGATTGTGAACCCAGGGTTAACCTAAGCCTGGGGTGAACGCTTCACACTGTGTTTCTACTAGCCCTCGGCTAAATGTCCGTTGGAGCATGCAGTCAGAGGCTAAAGTCTAGAATGACACACGACAACTTTGTTTAATTTAGCCCTATTTCATATCGGCGCCTTTACGCCCTGTGTTCATTTGATTTTTCAGACGATAACCCCACAGACGGCTCCGGTGCAGGACCAACAAGCCCCAGGCTAAAAACACGGTTCGCCCACTTCGGAACGTGCCAGGATTGTGCCTGTGTGAAAGCTTCAGCTCGGGGCTAAAAGCTGCGTTGCCAAGAATGTTTTAAGAATGCTTTTAGCCCCTGTTCTAAGTGCAGAGTTGAAATATTTGTGTTGTCTGATGACATTTATCAATATATTGCCCGACACTTGTAATGATGTTGTGGACGCATGTTTCTGTTACACAAGACCAAAAAATGTTCCCCGTTAAACTCCAACTTCATTTGTTGGTGGGAGCAGCCATCCATTAGCGGCGGGTGTTTGGAACATACACTGTGGAACGACGCGCATTTTTCAAAAGTCTGAATTTTGTGGCAATATTGCAAATGAGTGAGCAGAACTGCTTTATGGTTTTATTTGATCTTCATATGATCTCTGCATTAATGTGATACCTTGTTATCACTTGGTTTGCCGTATTAGTCAAAAGCAGACATCAGGCCAATTTGAATCTTTCTGCTTGGATGTTTTTATTCGATTCTCGAGAAAATGTTCTATTTTATATGTAATATGCAAGAAAAAAGAATATTAAAATGCATTTTAAAGGGATAAAACTGTCCGTTTTTCTCCCCAAAGTTATCTTAAACTCAGTATTAACAATAAATCACCCTCAATGATAATAAGCTTGTGATCTGGGAAAACATATAATTGTCCTGAAAATGATAAAGCTGTCAGGAAAAACTGAAAGGACCAGCAGACCAGAACTTCTAATCTAACTACAGGCTATGAGGGAACCAATGATTTTGTCATACATCCCCATCACTCTCACCGCAGACTCACTCAGTGACTGACTGACAGCAGTGACACCACTGTAATTTGATGCACCAGGACTCTGGCAGCCTCATCATTCGCATGCAGAGGCATGGGGGTCGCTCAGCACTCACAGATGGCATTTATATGATAATTCAAACCGCTTCCAGACACCCATGAGCTTTCACACTGGACTCGATTAGATCCAAATGGATTTTAGTAACCATCTGCAAGGAGGGGAGTGTGTTGCTGAAAAAAGTGATGGACTGGATGGCGAGGATATAGGCAATTTGCTAACGCATTACCAAACACATTTTTCCATGGTAGTGACAAGTAAAAAAAAAAAAGGGAGCAGTAAGAAATTGAGAAAATGCTCACTTTAAAAAGTATGAAGTCCACTTAAGACTACAAATGGGCATTAAGAGAGGGACATGTCATTTAAATGAATAGTGAGAAATGTTAAGAAATATGTTTATTTGCTTTCTTGCAGATGAAAAGCTCATCACAGCATCATCACGGATCCTACTGTTAATCTTGCTAAGACCTGCCTCGCTCTAGCTCTGTCTGGCAAGTACCTGCCCTTAAAAGACCAAACTTTTCCTTTTCACATGTGTGTTTGTGTACGAATTAAACAAACAATAATGTGTTAATAAGTGAACTGTGTTTTTGAACTTTGGAGGGAGCCAGGCGCACCGTGTTCCCCTGTTTCCAGTCTGTACGCTAAGCTAACTGCCTGGTGTTGGTTCTATAGTTAGCATGCCAATGTTGGGACAAAGAAGCAACAGTAAGAAACAGCTTCAACTGTTATATATAGACAAACGGAAGGATTGTGTGAAGGACAGTTTATTTTAGAATGATTTTATGTACTGCATGTTTAACTTGGAATAGTTTTTCCATACAGCTTAGACTCCAGGGAATAAATATTTGATGCAAACTGATGATTTTGTCTAAAGCCGACTAACTGGTATGTCTGCAACATCAAATTATGGTTCTGAGTTTATATAACTAGATTCTGTTTAAGAGTACAGACATGAGAGTGAGCGTGGCATCAATCTAATCTAATTCTCAGCAAGAAAGCAAATATGCATACTTCTCAAAATGTTGACACATATTTCCTTAAGGAGTTGACGTAGACCAGAAACAGATTCAATTTATAATTTAGTGGTTATGCAAATGCTAGTGTTTCTTTGTGTGTACTGGGTGTGTAAATCAGCAACTGTTTGCCAACAAGTTCACCGTATCGACTTTATAAGTTGACAACACGTTGATGTTGTATTTACAGCTTGCCGGTTTAAGGTACGGTGAGAGTGAAAGACAGAAACACAACACCGGTGTGTGTATAATCTCACTGTGTGTTTGCAGGAGCCTGGATGGGATTTAAGTGCAGTTGTTTGTCTGATTGCTCACTGGTGCAGATTTGAAGTCTGCCGCAGCCTCTTTTAATGCACTAACCATCCAATTATCAACAACAGCAACACAACAAGCAAATAAGGTAAAAAAAAAAAAAGGCCACTATTGTCTTACTTCACCAGTTTTTATAGACACGGATTAAATTAAGTTTAGAACTGAACTAAGAAAAGTACTTCGTGTGATTACACTGCTTACACCTGCAGGATTATTGCCGTAACTCCTCTGCTATCACCCCTGCCCTGTGTAACGACGAGAATGTAATGACTGCAACTCTTTTACAGCCTCTAAATGACTTCTAAATTGCCCGTTGGTTAATTATGGCAGTAATTGTTTGTCATTGTGTGAGCGTGCGTGTGTGTAAATGTTTGTGTGTGTGTAGACTGCTGACGTGAGGCTGCTGCTTCCAAGCAACTGCGTACCAGTGAACTGAAAGGATGAGTAGCAGGGTGTTTGACAAGGAACAATATGATTAATCTCTCATACTGATTTACAATCTGCTGATATTTCATGTCACTTTTAATGAACACATTTGAGAAGACTTCCCAGAAATCATCGCGCCCACTTCCCTGTCTCAGAGGGGTCAGAGGTCGCTCTCACCGTCAGCTCCAGCAGCTCGTTGAGCAGTCCGTTGCGCTTGCTCTGGATGAAGGCGTTGGCGCTGCTCGACTTGGATATTCTTATCCTTGCCAGTCTGGCTTTCTGGGCGTGGGAAGAAGAAGAAGAGGTCAGAGTGTCAGACAGGGTGGGTGGGAGGTAACAGAAAATGACTAATGCCTTGTTTAATGGCGAGAATCTGCCAACTCATCATCCGAGCTCTGTAGTAATTTTCACAGCTACTACTGCACCGCTTTTACCCCACAAAATCAGATTTCTTTCACATTATGAAGGAGAACAGGACAGTGAAGAGCCTATTCTTTCTAAATTAAGCTCCCATCAAACGTACACTACATGCCAAAAGAATGTGGACACCCAACCATGGCATGATCTGTCCGAGAGAGCAGTAACTGAGCCTGACCCGAACTTGACGGGCCTTCTGTTTTTTAAGTCCAAACCTGACTCGAGCCTCAATCGGTTAATGCAAGAAGAAGCACTGAGTTTGTGTAACCCCCGTCATGCAGAGTCCCACATGAAGGTTTTACACCTGGAAAGTAACAAATAGCCTCATGTAGAGAACAAACCCGAGCACTTATTACCAGCTCTTGTTTAATGTTACTTAAAGCTTATTTTTACACTATATTTTCACTCAAAGATCTTGAAAGCACCATGTCAGTTGACGTGACCGAACAGAACTCGGACGTGATTTCTAGAGTTTGGGCGATGGCACCGGGCTGTATCCACCATCGAACTGTGACATCTCTTTTGAAAACTGTGAGCATTAATATGCTGCAAGTCGTTCCTTCAGATTTTGCTACCTGGCTGTGGGGATTCGCTTCCCCTTCAGCCGCAAGAACAGCAGTGATGTTTGGTGATACGGCCTGCTGTATCACATTTTTTTTTTCACATACAATTCATCTCCAAAGATGAGGATGGGGGCCAGACAAGTTATTAACAATTCCTTTATGGACCTTGTGAGAAAATCACTCGCAGTCTTACAAGAGAAAAAAAAAACTCCTTCATCTGTTAATTTATCAGGATCTGCAGAACCAAAAATTACTGGGGTCTATTCTGGGCTGAGACCCATCTTCCACCCAAGTTTCGTGGGAATGTAGGCTCAGTAGTTTTTGTGTAATCCTGCCGACAATCCAACCAACAAATACACACGAGTGAAAGCCTAACCTCCTTTGGCGAATTCACCTTTTCCAGTGTAAGGGTTTTGCAGCTTTTCTTTGTCTTTCATCACAGTACACTGAAATATCTTTTGGACTGTCAGTCGCACAAAACAAGCCATTTGAAGACGTCTGCTTGGGATTTAGAAACTTTGATGGACTTGTTGTCCACCCCAGACTACTTTCTGACATTATCTAGACAAAATAATCATCTGAGTAATCATTAAAGAGCAAGGGATTAAAGAAAATATCAGTTAAGAAAGAGAAGTTTACCACAAAATCAAGTACTTGTTGTCACCCTAATGAGAACAGGGGTGTCCGCATGCATTTGGCTACATGTTGTAAAGGATCAAAATATATTCTTTCAAAAACTCACTGAATAAAAAGCAGATTAATCTTAATTTTATGTTTTCATTGATCTTATCTTCTGTAAAATCAATCCTCATATTTTCTGATGCTGATATTTGACTTGGTCAGATTTCTTGTTCCACTGAAACTGTGTTATTCCAAATATCCATTCATTTTTAGCATCATTTTTATTTATATGTCGATTCCAGTTAAACCCGCCACCGCTTTGCGGAAACTCCAAATAAACGCTGAAGAATGTCTACTCTACTCTCACCATTGGAACGATGAATAAAAAGTCAATCTTTTGTCAAACTTTGCACACTTTCCACAGATCCTCCTCTCAATGAGGTGTAGAAAGACTGCTTTAAAAGATAGATGTGACAACTGAACAGAGCGAGGGGGGACGGAGACGGAGACAGATAGGAAATGAGAGAAATCTTTTGGGAATTTCCTAAAATGAAGAGGATATTACTGTAGGATGACGATACAATATACAGCTGCCTCAAGTGCTTTTTGGTACGTGCAAGGTGAGAGATTTCTTTAACCTTGTCTTGCTGCTCGCTCCCCCCGCGATAAATGCATTTCAGAAACAGGAGAGAGGCAGAGCAATATCTGCTTCCAGGACGCCGATCAAAAGTAATGGAATTAGTTTGGAGGCCTCTGAAATTTGTCCGTCAGACTGGAGACTCCTGCGAAGGTGTGAGGAATGCTCAAGACGGAGATGTAATAATAATGACTGTGTACGTACGTGCAGAGTATGTGAAGTCGATAGAGAGAGAGGAAAAAAAAAAAAAAAGAGAGGGGCTATTTACTGCTTCTTTCCGCATAGCTTCAGTTAAAGAGTGAATGAATTTGAAAGGGAAAGCGCTATTGTGTGCTGGATGCTTTTACAAACCAATACGATAGAAGAACTAACTCGGATCAGACTGAGTGCAAGAACACCGCAATTGGTCTAGTGATGAGTATTTACTACTCTCTCACTGAGCAGCTGATCAAAAGAAAATAAGTTGCCAGGTTTTTTGATAATTGCTGAATCGTTTAAGTCGTTTTTTTCAAGCTAAAAGGTCAAACACTCGCTGACTCCGGCTTCTTAAATGCGAGGATTTGCTGCTTTTCTTTGCCATTTATGACAGTAGATGAAGAGTCTTTGAAGACGGCTGCTGAGTCGCTGAGAAACTGTAATGAGCGTTTCTCAAATTATCTTGACATTTAACGACAAAATGATTAATCGCGAAAATAATCTGCAGATTAAAGGTCGGCAGCATCCCGATTTCATCACTGTCGCCTGCGTCACATTCGGCCACAACGTGAATTTTGCTATACCATCATAAACATTTTACATTTTACGTGTCCCTGCCTCCTGGGCGCCTCCCCCTTTCAAGGTTTTCCGGGCAAAGCCAACTCGGAGGAGACACCTGCGGAAGACCCAGAACTTTGCTGGAGGGATTATATATCTCATCTGGCCAGGGAAAGCCTTGGGATCCCTCAGGAGGAGCTAGAAAGTCTTGTTTGGAAGAGGGACATAATAACTAAATAATTAATAATTTCTTGATGTGTATTAAGATGCATTCATGTGGTGTTGGAATACTTTGAAAAATGAGTATCAGACTGGGAAAATTTCACATGAAACACTTCAGAAAACTTTAACGTCATATTCACAGAGACATGGTGGATGAAGGTTAATGTTCGGTCGATGGATGGAAACTTTTACAACATTTAACATTTATTGTGACATACATTAGTTTGAAAAGTTCCCTATTAGCATGAAGCCTTATAACAAGTCCGGTAAGGCAATATGTTTTGTAGTTTTTAGGGAATGAACTGGTGCAGCAACAGCTGTCAACATTTTGTTTAAAAGCTCTGAGAAATAAAGTACATAAAAAAAAAATTCAAAAAATGTGCATACATTGTTCCTACATTACATCTTGAACACTTAGAACACACCAAAGCTTGAAAAACACGGCTGATGGGACAGTCTGAAAAACAAGCCAGGATTAATTAAAAATTGGTATTATTAAGACTAAAATCAAGTTCAGTTCCCATTTTCCCAAAGTAATGAAGGTGTCAGCTAGTGCAACTGTGTCTCATTTATCTTTTCTCTACGTTTCTGGACAACAATTGATGGCGGCGAGGTAGAATTCAAACAGCTTCAGAAGTACTTTGAGGTAAATTACAGCCTGTTAGAAGACGTCACTGATGGGCCTCAACACTCTGTCTGTGACGACGGCGGCTTTGGATTTTCACTTTCTTCTTGCCTGGTCGAACAACTGAAGCCTTCAGTATCTGCTCCTACATAACCCCCCACAGTCTGACACCCAGACTGCAGCGGCCCAGGTAAAAGAGCATGAAATGTTCACCTTTAAGACAGGTGAGCCCTGAAACCACTGCATACAGAGACCTTGCCCTCTCTTTATTTCCTCTTATCCTTTACCCCAGTCAGCCTCTCTCCTCTAGACCTCCTCCGTCTGCTTTCTCTCACCGACTCCTTTGCACTCTTTCCCTTTCATCTGACCTCCTCCCTCTCTCGCTCCCGTCGTCTTGTTTTGCCCTCACGTCTCCGGTCCCCCCCTCCCGATACAGCCTGCCATTTCTAAGCGTGGCTCCACTTGACTTTGCTGTCCCATTACCGACGTGACCTCAGTCCATT
>CAEMYA010000009.1:1404631-1455149 GCA_903131615.1 Diplodus sargus
CTTTGTCTCCGGATGTTTTCTATTCGACCTATCAGGGAATTAGACACATTGGTATTAAGAGTAGTTTCCTACGACCGCTGTGGGTGACTAAGCACGAAGAGGAGACACTGTACTGTACACTGAGGCCCACACACACACACACACACACACACACACACACACACACACACACACACACACACACACACACACTACAGTAGTTATCAGGGAACGACTATCATTAAATCCAATTTAGATTCTCTTTTTCTATTTTCTGACAGTGAGGCTGCAATTGGTACATGAGAGGACCTTTTTGTAAAGTCAAATCCCCAGATGACTACATAATTGTAATGGGAGCCTGGAGCAGCCTGTTGTTAGATAAGAATGAAGACGAATGAGACCTGGAGAGGAAGGGAAGGCCGGGAGAGACGAAGGAATAGAAGGAGGGAGAACGTACGAACAGAGTTAACATGAGACGGATCTTGTGTTTAACTCTTTTCCTGCTATTCTTTTATTTTAGCTTTGATAACAAGTTAGTAAAAAGTCAGCTCACAGGTGCACAGCGAATGTGTCGGTAACCTTTTATAGCTGTGGACATTAACAAGATAAATACAGGGTGAGAGAAAGAAGATTACACAGACCGGTCCATCAAGGCACCAACATGCCTACATCTGTGCTTTCCTATGTTGGCAAAGAGGTTGCAAAGAATTTAGAGCTGTAACTGAATTGGTTGTAAATCAATATGCGTTTTTTTCTACATGAAAAACATCTATCTTATTGACTTCAAAGCAGCACGATGCAGCTATTTTGCTTTAAAGGGGCAGTGTGGAATTTTGAAGAAGAAATTCAAACTCGGGATTTTAATATTTACAGTATCAATGAGATGATACAACAAATTCAGAAATATTAATTCTTTCCATAACTGAATAAACAAGCTGCTCTCAGAGGAAAATAAGTTCCCCAGGACAGTGTTTGAAGGTGGAGAGGTGGCAGGGTCCGCCACATATAGGATGAAATTGTGTTGTCCTTTAAGGTCAGTTTGTTTATTCAGTCAGTCATGAAGGCAAAGAGAGTTGGTTTATTTTATTGGCCTTGGCATAATTATTACTATTATCTTTTTAATCAGCCAATGAAGCTCTTTCTCTTCTGAGTTACATTTTTTCCCCAAAACGACACAGTGTACCTTTAAGGGGAAACACTACAGGTGAAAGAATATTTGATGTGCTTTCATGCACTGGTCAATTTTGAGATTTTGTGCTATGTCTTTTTTTCAGGCTGGTCAGAAAATATACATAAAGGTGTTTATTTCAATTCAGATTACTGTTCTGTAAATGTTTGCAAATTGTTGTGTATTTCAAGGTTGCGCCTTTCAGGGTACCCAAGGACACTTAACAAAGTGGAACAAAAAAGAAAAAAGAATAAATGGATAAACAAAAAATACATATAAGATAAAGAAATAGAAAAGTTGATTGATTTGACGGGGCTGGATCTAGAGCTGATGAGTTTTTAGGTCTCTTTTGAAGGTCTCTAGAGAAGTCAGTTTGCAGATTTCAACTGGGAGAAGGGGGGCTGTCACACAGAAGGCTCTGTCACCGAGGGTTTGTAGTTTGGTGTGAGGGATGGAGAGCTGGTATGTGCCTGATGAGCGCAGCGTCCGAGACTGGGTATAGGGGTGGAGGAGGTCAGACAGATATTGGGGGGGCGAGGGAATGGAGAGATTTATAGGTCAGGAGGAGAATTTTGTATGTGAGGAGCCAGTGAAGGCGGATGAGAGTGGGGGTGATGTGTTGTCAGGGCTTGGTGCGGGTGAGGACCCTGGCAGCAGAGTTCTGCACATACTGGAGCCTGTCCAGGGTTTTGGGTTTTAGATTACTCAAGGCCTCTTGATTATTAGTTCCTACCCTGGTGGTGGAGGATGATTGCCTGATCACTTATAACGTGTGTTACTAGGGTAACGCCTCGCCTCTTGATCGTGGAGGATGCCTGGAGGTACGTTGCGCGAGGCCACGCAACGCTTCCCAGCTTCAAAATGTTTTATTTTAAGAGTGCTTTTGGAGCTTCCAAAGGGAGTTGCATCAGGTGAGACGCCATCAATTTGCATCAAATAGCAAGAATTGAACTTTATTGAAATAAGCAGAGGGCAACGCGACGCCATGTCTCTCAAAACACACAACGCGCTGCTACCAGAATGCATTGTAAGGCTTTCTACATAGGTAAACAATGAATGGGAAGTGTGAAAACAATGGATTCTGTGTTCATGTAGCTTAATGGTCGAAAACATCATCAAATACTAGAGCAGATTCGTATGGAGCCGGAGAGTGCTACACTTTCAAATGTGGAAAACTCTCTGCTCGTGAAAATAATACGATAATATAGAAAGCTGCACAACAGCTACTAAATGCTCCTTTAGGTGAGAATGTTCCCACAAGTCTAACATTACTAATCTGTCTGAATAAATGCAAGTTTGACCGGCTCACTTCTGCAGCTCTTTACTTGCTTTTTATACCATTGTACTATTATATCAAACGAACTCTAGCCCCCTATGAGTCTAATATATCAAACATATCGGGCCAGTGCTGGTCTTAAAAAGGTTTATAGTGTCCCTCCATGACTACAGCAAAAAGACTGCAATAAAATGTAATTTCTTTTTAATTTTACTTTAATGGCTCAATAATGTTTTAATGAATTAATTCCACATTTAAAGTCTCAGAATTTCTCCTCTCACTAATTTAATGGGACAGATAAGCCAGAGGAGCCACTAACTCTAAAAGAACTTCATTAGTGTGAGTTTAACTGATGTGTTTTACTGTCCCGTTATGGTCTAACACATGTTTCACAGCCGCTGCTGAGAGTGGGAATAATTAAAGATTTCCTTCAGGGGAGATCGACAGTATCCATATTAAAAAATAGTTACATTATTGAATGAATAAGCAGCTCCTTCTTATACAAGGTTATTGCTGTTTGGTGCTCTGAATGAGTTCAGCCAAAGATTTTGCATTTACATATAAATGTTAGAACATCTGCATGACTCCTGCTGCCAATTAGCAGTTAAATAATGTCCTTGGCATTTTTGTGATGTATTGTAGACACTGAGTCACAGAAGCTTGTTCAGGCAGATTCACACAATCAGCTTGAACTGCAGCTGAACCTACAATGACATTTTTCATAATCAACTACTTATTTCAAACTTTCTTTGGGCTTTCTAAGCATTATAATGGGTGTAGCCATCTCGACTTGCAGTTCAAAGTTGAAATACTTTCTAAAACCGAATCTAGACCGGCACTGATGGTGATGAAATAAACACTTTTTTGTCCAAAGCGACACACAATAGGGGCTGTTTTAACTGTGCAGAATGATTATTGCGCTGGACAGAGTGTACACTGATATTCTTCAGTGAATTTACGATGAATACATGTCAAATAAAACACAAAATACCAGAAAAGCACCAAGTCTGCATTGTCGTTTTTTTTAAAGTATACTTCTGTCTGTCCGTCCTCCAGACACTTCAACACTCTCCTGCTGTGAGTAGCAGTTGCTAGGCAACAGCTCATCAAAACAGTATTCAGAAGTCATTGTAAGTATGCAGAAGTAAAGGTGATAAAACATACATCCCATAACCAATAAAAAATACTCATGTGTACTCATAGTATGTAGATGCATTAGACATACTTAACCACTTTGACATGACGTGGTTATATTACTTTTGTAACTTCCGTAATGTAAGTTCCCAGACTGGTAGTTATTTCATCCTAAAGTACCTTCTTGAAGCTCACTTCAGACCAAGGATCCACGACACATAACACACGACACTGATAGCGTGGCCTGCGACTCAGCTTGTCACGTCAACGGAGGCTGGTTTTAGAACGTAACATCGATTAAATCAGCGCTAATTACTTTAATAACAACTTCCCTGCTTTTTCTTCTGCTCTGTTCTCGTTCACACTCGCTCAGCCACCACTGCTCCTTCTTTATCTCTCCTACACACTTGCTTTTTCGCCATTACACTGTCACTGGACTCAAAGATACAGTATTTTAAGGTGCTACAAATTCTATCCAGCTGCTTTAAAAAAAAAAAAAAAAAAGCTGGTTAACAGTTAACACGGAAGTACAGAGAGTAGTAGCAATTGAGATGATACACTGTCTCATTTAGTTGCGTTAGCGTGCACTGGCAGGTTTTCACAAAGTTGGGGTTTAAAACAGGGTTTAAAACCAACCAATAAGTTATTGGGTCCAAACCAAACCAAATCGGGACCTTTCAACAACCTTCTAAACAGTCCAAAAGTTAAAATATGTGAATTGTTTATCAGCAAGCTTTATTCTAAAAGTATAACAAAATGTTGAATATTACATATTTTTGCAAACTCAACTGTGCAGCCCTTCACTCGATGCTAGAGGGGTAGAGCGCCATAATTTGAAGCATAAAGCCGCTGACCAAGATGCTGTATTTGACGAGTTGGGAATGAGAATGTGCTGCTTTTCATCCTCAAAATTTAACCTGACAAAGAGCCAAAATGGGCCACGTGAAGGTGTTAAAGACTTCACTCCACTGTGTTGGATCTGGAAGAAAAAAAAAAGAAAAGAATCCACTTTACTTCTGCTGATTCAAAGCAATATATTAATTGGAAAACCAGCCACCCAGGATTCTATCACTATGGCTTCAAAACCAGACTTTTCCCTCCTCAATTAGCTATCAGCAGCTGCTCTCTAACTTAATAGCACTCTTATCTAAACCCGGAGAAAGGTCGAGCCCACTGGGTGAGTGCAGTGAGTGGATAGCTAACATTTGGCACTCAGATTTAAAGTGTGTGTGAGATAGAGAGACAGGGAGTGTGTGTGTGTGTGTGTGTGTGTGTGTGTGTGCATGTGTGGAAGGACAATGAATAATGTAGGTCTGAAGGGCTGCAAATTTCCTGGATGATGTTGGGTGAAGGACAGCGATCCCCAATGCAGAATTCCTAATTGAGGTCAATCCTTTTCACCAGAACCTTTTT
The DNA here is from genome assembly GCA_903131615.1 of Diplodus sargus. Taxonomy (NCBI): domain Eukaryota; kingdom Metazoa; phylum Chordata; class Actinopteri; order Spariformes; family Sparidae; genus Diplodus; species Diplodus sargus. The sequence goes on from CAEMYA010000009.1 coordinate 1,409,602, forward strand.
GTTAAGTTTCTAAAATGTGTCCTTTTTAATAAAAGAGGAAACCTATCAATCGTCAAGATCTCTAAACCCACTGTCATCATTTTAATCATCTGAAAAATAAAAAAGAACCTTCAAAAGGCTTTTCAGGCATAACCATTAGAATCCACCCACCCAGTGTTTTTACTCAGCACTTGAACCTCCCATTCATTCTCATTACCTTAATAATCCTGTCCTAGTTTGGCCTTTTGGAAATCAAGAGAGTACTCTCCTAATGGTCAGGTAAATAATATGCGCAAAAACTCAGAAACACGCACATTTATTTTACCCACACATGACCCTGGGGCTGACAGGATGCAGAAGAAACGCTGTTTTTTTTACCTTCTGAGCGCGGCGTTTGTCCGCTCTCTGGTTCTGGTGGTAGATGCGACTAAAGTTGGAGACGATGACGGGGACGGGCAGGGCGATCACCAGCACACCGCTCAGGGAGCAGATGGAGCCGAAGATCTTTCCGGCAATCGTCTTTGGCACCATGTCTCCGTACCTAGAAAATGAGACAGATGAAAAGAAATTAGACAAAGTGATGAAATCGATACATGGTGTTGGTGGAGCGATAGCTTTGGGTACACTTGGTATAAAACCTGGACTGAAATGTGGCAAAAAAGCTACACTTTACATCCATCCATGTTTGTCTAAACTCATATGTAGAGAGGACATTAAAGGAGTTTAATACAGCAGCAAGTCCTTATTGGGAAAGTGAACATATGGGTTAGCTGTGAAAGCAGCTTATCAAGACCCATGTTTGTTGTTAGGAGGAGGCCTCTAGTGGCAGGAGTATGTATTACGGCAGCAAAGGAGGAAGTCCGGTGAAGGAGTATGAAGAGCCAAAATGTCTGCATGTGGAGAAAGTTGGGCGCGATAGTCAGGATAAACTACCACAGGGCGTAAAGACCGCGTCCAGTGGGAAAACCCCCAAGTCAGCCCAAATAGAGGTTTTTCAGAGGCACACTTTCTGTTGTTTGAATGTCTTTAAGTCCTTTTCTGTATAACAATCACAAATTAATCGATAAAAGTCTGCTGATGATTCAGTGCATAGCTAACTCATGTAACAGTGTTTTTGCTGATTTGTGCATCACAGTCCTGAATTTTGATGTAATCCAACATTGCGTTTCTCCCTTTTGATGGCATATGACACCTGAAATTTGACTTGAGTTCATCAGCAAAGTTGCTGCACTTGGTTCTGCTCCTCTAATATAAGTCCCGACTAGCACGGTAGGCGCACTCTCAGCCTTTAAAGGATCATGAGTGGCCAGGTAATGAAGTGGTGTACTCATTTGATGACTTGATTGATAAAATGAACTTGTAAAATAATTACAAGCATCCGTCTCAATCAGATAAATGTTAAAAAGCTTTGTGATGATCCCAGGATTGCTAGAATGTTAATGTCGATTTCAACGGACATATAATGATCTTTACGAGTTGTCCCATTTCATAGGGGCAGATTTTAACCGCTATCCCTCATAACTTTGATCTGAGGGGCAAGAGGGTGCTCAAGAAACCTTAAAAAAAGAAAAGTTAAAAATGGGATTGAATCTTAGTCTCTTTCACACAGGTGATTGTGAATGAATAAGAGAATGATTTCAAATAGTGTTAGCCTTCGCTGCTTTTCTTTTTCTTTGTTTCCCATTTTAACTCCTGTTGTTCTCAGCTATCTTCAGCCCTCTGATAATTCGATTACAGTGGTGAATGGCTGCTGTAACAGGTGAGCAGAGGTCGACAGATAGGACCACTGCTATCTATGCAGCTCAGACCGGGCATAACAAAGACATGCCAGTGGGATCCAGGGCCAGGAGGAAACCAAGGTGACTCGCTGGCCAAGGCTTGTGGGCCATGACGGCGTGTAGTAGAACAAATTGATTTAGAAACACAGACCTCTAGGACAAGCTTGAAATCGGCAAGAAGAGACAGTGAACTTGTCTCCCGGAGAGGCTGCTAACATCAAGTTTAAGTGGTGTGTTTTGAAGCGTTGGAAAACAACGTTTGCTAGTGCACGACATGCACCATTTACAGAGAAAAACAAAGTAATTAGAAAACGAGGGGAGAGGAGACGAGTGCATGTTCTGCATGAGGGACTGTTTTTGTAACCAAACTCCTCGAACAAGCGATTTACCAAAGAGCCACTTAAAAAAGTGATTGAGTATGGGGGCTCAATTTTTATCCCCAAATTTTCCACTAAGACACTTGCACTAGTCAAAAAACCCTTTGTTCTCTTCTTCTATGTCTGGTTGGCCTCTTTTCTGAGTTTCCTCTCCACTGCGTTCTCGACACAATGGGACTCTTGACAGGTAAGCCCCATGCACTGTTGACCACTGTGCCTCTTGAGGGCCGCTCTCTGTCCAAACGTGGGTGGGTGCTGGCTTTCCATATTTCTGACTGTTATTTTTTTGGCCCAAAGCTCCCACACTCCATGCTGAAAAGCACTATAATCGCTAGACTTACCTCCTGCTTACTACCCACAAACTGAAGAGCTGGAGGATTATCACAAACCCAGCCTTCTGCTGTGCCTGAACAAATATGAGCGAGAGGGAAGGATGTGATTTTGCTTAAATCCTCTTTGAAAATTACTTTTTCTCATTTTTTCTTCTTCTTACAAAGCATAGATGAGAACGGATGATGCAAATTGCAATTAATGACACAAATGAGTTAAACAAACCGTGAAACAACGTGGTGTTTTGGCGACTGCTGTTCATAGTACATTGTTAAACGGCTGTGTCTCAGGGCTAGCGCTGGCGTCTTCTTATCAGAAGGTCACTGGTTGATTCCCCTGATCTGCTTGTTGAAGTGTCCTGTACTCCTGATGTGCTGGTTGGCACCTAGCAAGACAGCCACTGCCATCAATTCAGTGTATGAATTACTGTTAGTTGCTTTGGACAAACGGTCTGCTAAATGCCCTGTAATAGAAAATAATTGTACAGCTCTTTTAAAAATATGTTTTTAGGGATTAAACAGTGTTTTCATCTATTTCATCATAAACTGCAAACATTAGTGGGTTGAGTTAACTGTTTACATCCGGAGGAAATCAACAATCTTGCAAAGTGGTGCACAGAGAACAATCTACTGCCAAACTTGAGTGAAACCAAGGTGCTGATTGTTGATCCTACCCCCCGTCCAGGATCAACTTCACAGACAACCTATCATGAATCGCACAACACTACCCTTTTCAAAATAAGCACAGAAAAGACAAGCTAGCTAGCTTACAAGCTAGCTGTTAGCAACAGCTGTCAAGCCAGCTGATATTGAGAAACCCACTTTGGTCTAAATCTGTATGAAATCAAGAACTTATTGAAGTTAATTAAACAAATCCTTTTGTCAGTGGTAAATCTTCTGTTATCAACTGTTATGATTGTATGTATGGATACTGAAAGCTTGACCAACGAAGCAACAGTAATCACATCTCTCAATCTTGTTTGCGACGTAATAGTTCCACACAAAACTCAATCTCAGGCGCCTTTCTCTTTTTCTGAGTAAAACTTTTTTCTTGTGCTGTTTGAAAACTCGCAGCAGGCAGGCGGAAGGCAGCGAGTCAGAAATATGAAGGATTATTAACACGCGATGGAGATTTGACCACGGGGCTTGTTGTTATTGTTGCTGACTGCTGCTCCTGGCTGCCAGACAATGAGACAAATGATTTCACAGCTCGCTCTGCTCACCGTCTGTCAGCTGATGAGAGATGACATTCTCCTGACTGCGTCTCTGGCTGCTTTGCTGTAATAATGTTTGACACTTCGTACCCGCTATGATGTGTCAGATATAATTTCAGCCGGAATAGGGTGGAATATGCAAAACGTTGCTCTTTGGAGCGAGTTGGTTAACAACAGGGTGTTGTAATTCAAGGAAATGGATGCAAAACACTCAAATGTTAATAAGTAATAGTTAGAAATTGCTTTTATGAAAGCAGAAAAAAGATTAGCCACTCTTTCATTTTGGAGCCGTCATGTCACTCTCAGTGCTGATCACCTGCTGTGACTAAACACTTTCTCTCGTTTAAATATCGTAATGAAAATGTCCTCTAACATGGACCAGATTGTCTTTTTTTAAAGCTCTTTAAAGAATTAAAATTATTATCAGCGCTCTACTTTTATCCAGATAACTGCTGATGATTTGATTAGATTATTTTGATGGCTAAAAATAATCTCCTACTGCCTGAGCACCCCAGGAACAAAACAGTCAATTTGTTACCTCCTTGAAGGACGTTAAAGGAGGTAACAAGTTTTCGTGTGAAGTTTTCACCACTGTCTGTTCGGTTGTTGGTTAGTTGGTTGGTGGTAGTTTTATTGTTTGGTTAGTTGGTTTGTGGCAGTTTGGTTAATTGGTTGGTGATGATTTGATTGTTTGGTTGGTGGCGGTTTGGTTAGTTGGTTGGTGGTGGTTTGATTGTTTGATTAGTTGGTTTGTGGCTAGTCGGTTGTTCCTTTGGTTTTTTGGTTGGTGGGCTGGCTTGCTGGCTAGATTACACAAAAACCACTGAACGGAATTTCACAAAACTTGAAAGTGAAACTTTTGGTGTGGATCTGGATAAAAGTATTGGTACCCACATTTCTTTGTCACTTTCTTTAACATTGTGAGATCTTGTAAATATCGCACAGAATAATGCATGGATCTTGATGAAAAAGTCAGGGTATTCAGGTAAAGGTATGTGCTCTACTGAGTCATCATCCAAAAAGCTTTGTTTAATAAAAACAGCAACAGCTAATTACTGATGGTGTCCATATGCTCTCTAAAGTGCCAAAAACATGTGACTCACCTGTTCATGTGAACTTCCTCAGTGCTCCCATTGTAAGTGTTGAAAAAGGTGGCTTGTTTAATTGTTGGTAATTATGCAAACAGGTCACAACACGAATATGTCTTATCATTTTGGTTAATCCCATGGCTGCATTTTGCATAAACAGATCTATAACAGCTGCAGTTTGAAATGTCAAGAATCTAATTTTCCTCTCATTCAACCAATTATGATTAATTTGGAAGTCAATGAGTTGCTTACAGCCAGAGAGACGGAAATATAAATATTTGTGTGTAAATAAAGGCACTGCAGGCCAGGGAGGTGTTTGTCACCCACACAAGAAAATATCATGAATACGTGGTTTGCAGTGATGAAACTAACCTTTTCAAATCAATATACTGATATATTCTACCCCAAGAAACAAGCAAGTATGTAGTAAATTAGGATTAGGTAAACAATTAACTGCTTAGGAGAAGCCTGAAAGAGTAGTTAAACGACGTAACAAGGTGTGAAACGCAGCAGTAGGGCTATTTCTCTGGTAAATGGCATTCATTACTTTACTTTTTCCATCTGTCGCAGTTTAAAACAAAGGCCTAAGCAGGTGGAAAAATCAATTGCGAGGGAATTTATTCAGTCATGTGTTTTATCCTTTCCAATCTCTGGCTTGTTTTGCTCTTCATTAAAGGAGGCTCTGCTGTTGATTCCACAACACGTGAAAGGAGCAGCATGCTCCTGATAGATCTGTGATGGGCATCAAATAAAACAGAATTGGATCGGACGTGCTGCATCAAAGAGGCACTATGAAACCAAAGCAATCAATCTGGCTGACTGATTTCTGCTTATGGGAGGCAGAATTGAAAGCAGTGGAGTCAAACTGAGTCAGACTTCGTTACAGCGGTGATGAAGAACATTAAAAACTGTTATCACAAGAGCAGCTAAAGGATGAAACTAGTTTTTTTTTAATCATACAGGACCTGTGTTATTCTGGCTTTGACAGGTGTTAAGAGCTTACACTGTAATTTGTCATTTTTCATTTATTTCTTCAGGATTGATCATCTGTATGAGAGCACCACTATGAATGACCAGAGTTACTGTACATGTAAGTCATCAATCAAGACACACACACACACACACACACACACACACACACACACACACACACACACACACACACACACACACACAATCTACAAAATGTCTCAAGAAATGGTTGGATTTAGTCTTACACCAGCTCCTGAGACTGTGTTGGATACAATGGACATTTTCAAAATGCTAAGAAAATAATCCAACTATTTTTTTTTCTTAATCTTTTTTAAAGTTACAATATCTGCATATTGTAAAACTGTTCTTTCAATATGCAAGGTCACTAAATATTGCTTAAAATTATTCACTTATAAGTTCACCCAAAAAATTTGAATGAATATTCAGTCATTATGTACCCACCCCCTAAGCCAACGGAATGTCAGGTGAAGTTTCTTAGTCTACAAAACCTTTCCGGAGTGCCACAACAATAGTGTTGCTGCATTGAACCAACTACATCTACAAAATTAGATAGGGACTTTTGACGTGCAAATCTGAAAAGACAAAGAGTCCTCTAAGCTGCCAACTTCGCTGTAGCTGCAAGTGCAGGATCTTGACTATATGTCATGGGTGTAAATGTTGTCTTTTCAAGTCAATTTGGGATCTTGGGGCCTCCAGAGATTTTGACTATGCTGGATGACCTGTGTGGAGCAATTTAATGATTTTCTTTTAGGTTGTGTTTTACACTTTAAAACAAGTCCCTAGCTACTTCAATTAGGAAAATGCCACAATTAATTCTTGTTTGAAGCACCTGAAATGTTTAGTGGACTTCAAAAGTTCAGCTGATTTTCCACTGGCATGGGGGTGAGCAGATAATGAACACATTTTCATTTTTGGGTGAACTTTTCCTAATCATCTCTTAATCAAAAGCACGACGGGCAGAGTCACACTTTGGAAACTTGGTACCTGAGGACCATTTTGTATTTTAGGAATACCATAGGTGTTTGCTTTTGGCCCGTGACCCTCCATTAACTTTCAGTTTTAGCCCTTCAAGGGAAAAATCTTGAGGAACCCCTCTCTTTAGAGTATACTTGCATTTATATATTATTTATACTATATTTATACTTTTGTTAATTTTCAGGAGAGTTCATGAGTGATGTACCTTCCCCAACAAAGTCATATTTTTGTGCATGAATTTACTGCAGTACAACGTAACAGACAGTTAAACCACATTAATGTTGTCCATATGGGGAATACAGCCTCTATATGCACAGATTGTTGACTTTGTATATCATGTTTTAATTTGCCCTTCCATCTGGTACTTGGAAATGTACGACAACCATCAGAGAGCGGCGTGGCTGTTGCTGTAAATGATAAGTGGGGTCACTGAGGGATTCGCTTGAGCTTGTTCAACATTAACTAATAGCTCTAAAGCTTTAAACATTAATGAATCGACATCTAAAAAACACACAACTTTTTGGCTTTTTGTACTATGACATTAACAAATAACGCACAAAGCAGCACAGCAGGTGTTGTGATTAAAGATGGAGGGTCACTGCGGGCTGCTAATGCTACCTTCAGATGAATGCTAATTCTACAGCCGTAGTGAAAACTGATTTAATGGACTGGTAGAAAATGTTTTAGCAGCATTTAGAGATCATTACACATGAATAAATTACACATTGAATCTAAAACCCGAAAGACCTCTACAGAGAGAGCAGATGAAAACAAAGACAGTTGGAGGAGCATAAGCCTCCAGCTTTTTCACTCGACCTCTCTTGGACCCTCCTTCCAAAAATGTAATTCTGACTCTGCCACCGGCTGCAGTACAAATTAAGACCTCAAGGGAAATTGTGAAGAACTTTGAGTTCATTACACCGTCACACTTTCTTAATAGTCGGATGCCCCTGGTGTCCATCTGGTGCAATTGATTGGAGGCTGACAGACAAAATGATGGATATACTGCTTTAAGTCACCAGTGACTTTACCAATTCATGATTGTTTTCAGTGGGCTTTTTGCTGAATGAGGAGAAAGAGATTGGGACAAAGACATATTAGCTGTAATGAGGTTAAATTGAATCAAAAAAGCTTGTTAAATTGGTTATAATCAAAGTTACAAATATAATTCCAGGGGAACAATGATGAATTTCAGTTAGGGATTCGTGTGTGTGAAGTTTTCGTTGAAAATACCCATTTGCAATCCAATGTGTGATCCTTGTGGTGTCTTCAAAGGATTAACAATAACACATTTATATAAATCTCCTGCATGTGTGGTAAGCTGCCGAATCCTGATTGCTTTTTTTGTGACAGACACACATTTGCCGTGTGACACCGCAGGTTAATAGCAGATCTCTGCGCTCGATGTTTATGTAACAATAATGAAAGTATTGAATCCCAAAAAGGATTTAATATTATGCTGCTAGAATCAGTGTGGGATAATCTCATTGGAGATACAAGTGCAGAGTTTGGAGAATGTCAATCCACTTTGCAGGCACTCAAACAGTCACCCAAACAAAGAGCTAATGAGCGGACATTTGGGACCCGCTTTGAATGGACGGAAATAAAACTTCTCAAAATACAACTGGCATCACCCAGATAGACAATTTTGGTGTGCTATCAGAGGACGAGCCAGGCTGTAAACAAGCCAACAGTTTTTGCCTGATTATCTAAAACCCTTAATTCTAGGGGAAAACTCAAACTCACATGAACTGTAACGTTGGTATTATTTCCTCACTGCCAGTGAAACCTGTGCACCCACATAAACTTTGATCACAGTAGATGAACGTTGAACCAGAAAGTTCGCCTGTTAACTGTAATGTATGTTAGCATCGAACGGGTTTAGGTAATGATATTACCCCATACTTTTGTTTGGTTAAAAGTGCTATTTGTAAAAAAAAGCACTTTTTTGAGTCTCACTCCCAACCCATTAAATAATGACACTCTGGGACTGTAGGACAGGTTGGCTGCCACCCCAGTGCGTAATTTATTTTATTTAATATTTGAGGATGCTCAACTTTTCTCACAAACAACACCATCTGTACATTCTTTTGACCACCCAGGGGCAGTGGAACGATCTTCAACACCAAAACAACACATTGCCACCTTATGAGGTTGACATCTTAATAAACTGTTGCCTTTTCTCATGTTCAGTAGACGGAGCAACACTACAGTCCCTTTCACACATGCAATGCCGCCTTGACATTTTCAGGAAACCCCAAAAGTGTGTTTTTTTTAAGCTACAAAGCTATACTTAGCAAGATCTGTGACACTCAGGGCTCTATCTTGCACTAAGCGCAATTGACTTTGTACACTGCCGCTTGTATAATTCCTATTTTGCATTCGGCGCACATTGGAATTTTCCCTCCACAGACGCACGTCCTTAAATTAGGGAATGAACTTGCGTTCCCGGGGGCGGTTTAGCGAAAAGAGGAGGCGTGTTCCGGCGCAAATGTTCACTGGTGCTATTTTGCTAGTCTAAAGTCAGTGGCGCTTATTCAGATGCTATTTTAAGGGCGCATGCTTGGCCATAATGTAGCGTGTGCTCCACGTGCATACACTTTGCTTCTCTCATCTACAAGGAAGCAGTTCCCGTTTTTGCAAACAATACAAAAAAAGTTGAAAAGATTTAAACAGAAGAACTAATTCTTTTTCCCTCTGATATGCGACGCGCCCGCTGTAGCCATGAGGGTCCGGGAGTGGCAATGCGCGATGTGTTCCAAGTGGAGCAGGTGGACGGAGATGGAGTTGAGGGAGGAGGAGGAAGGAGTAAGGTGCACAACAGGAACAGGTGGTGCATTTGGAGACTTGAGGCGATGCGCCTTAGAGGCAGCAGCAACATCGCCACCCGGTCAAGACGGGCATTAATACCTTGCTGCATCCCGGGCAGTGCGGTCCGGTCTGACAATGCTGCCACGGCGTGTAGTGGGTCTGGATCCTCTGCACCTTGGTGTTTGCGCTGCTCCCTCTTCAGCTGGCCCTTGCGCACTGCTTGGCCCGTGCGCACTGCTCCCGAGGCCCGGTGCGATGTCATGGGGATGTCAGCCGTAGAAACAATTGTGGCAATTTCCTCCCACAACCATTTAACCAATGTTAATTTGGATGGATTTCTTCCATCCTCATACAAGGCCTCTTCTCAGTCTTTTACAGCCCTGACGAGAACGTCGGTCTCCTCGGCTGTGAACCGCTCCTGGCGTGCGCCTGGCAAATTCGCCATTCGCCTGCTTTTAAAGGGAATGTGAGATGACTCTCTGATTAGTTTATTGCATGTTACGCCCAAACCACACCTATGACTAATGTAGCTACTTCAGACCAACCCATTTTAGATTTGCGTCGAGCGCAAGAGTCATTTATCCCGCCGGCATAATAGCAACAGCGCCTGAGATCCGCCCACAAAGCTACTTGCGTTTTGCGTTTGATACTTGCGTTAAGATAGAGCCCCCAGTGTTTTATGCAAGACCATGTAACTTCTAGATGTGACAGAACTACATTAATAACACACTGAAAAACAATTTGGTTGCAAGAAAGTGAAAACTACTTCAGATTTGATTTTTTTCTTCATTCTGGTAAAAAAACATTTTTTTTAAAAATGAATGATTTGATTTCTGTAACCATTCAGCAACAAGGGTTCTTAGGGTCTCTTGCGTGTTCAAGAAAAATAAGTGATTGGTGAGGTTTAGAATACACACACAAAGAATCGCTTCAGAAATTAATAACTTAGAAAGTACTATGAGGACAGATTTAGGGTTTTGCAAGATCCCATGAATTTAATAGAAGTTTCAACATCATTCTTTCCAAGAAAAATCCATGACCTGAACCCAGAGGCCCTAGGTCAGCTGGCATGGAATGACCCTTACGGAGATGTCAAAGAGGGAGGAAGAGATCAGCAGCCAGTGATGAAAGGTCTCTCTACTTTCTTGGAGCACATGTCGGATTTTATGAAATTGCTGGCAAGCACAAACTGGACAAGGGGCATGCCGCATAAAGTCTGCCTCAAAACCACAAACCTCGATTTCACCTGAAGCTGGAGACTGCAGCCACAAAGAATAACGGGTACAGCGAGCCCAATCAGCCGTCAATTGAGGAAGCACTGTCCAGCTCTGAGAGAGGTGTGTGCAGATTGACAGTGGATGCCACATTCAGCAAATGCTCTGTCTTAGAGCTGCTATGTGAAAATGATATTTTCCTAGATACCAGCACTTTGTTTTGTTTTTGTAATGTTTATGTACTAAGGAGGGTCACACAGATACAGATCACTGATTTTATTTTTTAGCTCCATTCTGGTCTGCACCATCCCCCGGGTAAAATGTGTGGCTTTTTAGCATCCAAATGCTCCATTATGTTCACCAGCTAGTTGCTAACTTTGTCCATTTTCCTTCTGGTGCTGGGCAGGTCCAGCTTTTTCACAGAAAATATCTACCTGCTGCATTTAGAAATGAATCGAGTGAGTCCAAACAGGATAATTGCACGTTGTAAAAACAACAAGTTGAGATATTAAGATGCTCTGGGTGTGTTTATCACTACAAACAGCCAGTCATTTCATCCATCAATAAACTTACAATACTGGTTTCAAGGTGGCATAATAACTGCACAATTGAAGTTTGTGTTATATGTGTTGATTTCAGTGTTTAACAGAAACGACTCAATCTTATCGAAGGATACATGCTCAATTTTAAAGTCCTGATTTCTTAATCTCGGTAAAATCAAACTTCATCCCATCCACTTCTCCCTACTGCACCATTGTGAACTTGTTCGTTGCTCTCTTTCACACCTCAGGACACATTTATGACCCTCTCTGGTTCCGTCATCAACACGGAGCCAACACAGAAACCAATCTGCTCTACTGCACCTCAAGAAAGAGAACATGAGGAATGGCTGGCATGGCTGTGTTTCCAGTGGGAATGCAAGGGTACACAACCTCCTGGATTGTTATTTACACACACACAAAAAAAGGTGAGATACGGAAGCAGGAGAGGGAGTGATAACAACGGAACAACGAGGGAAGAAGGAGCGAGGAGGTGGGATGGGATTAAACAGAAGGAATAGAAACAACCTGGTGTCTGTTATTACACACAGAAGCATGTGACGGATGTGGGATATTAGTCTGTGTGACCTGCTGCCACTGGGAAGAAAGCGCCATCCATCATGACCTATGTGAGCTCCTGCTTAAATGAGAGGCTGGCCTATCTCAACAGGGGGAGAGTTAACATCAAGGGCAAACTAACCTGCCACGGAGGGCGTGTTAGACCGAAACAACAGCAAGTTTATTTAAAAGGCGTGAATAAGGCAGGTTCAGCTGCAGTTCATTGTTGGCTAAAGGATGATGTATGAGACACCAACAGCTACACAGTGCCAGAAAATAAAAACGGGGAATAAAAGGCAATTTTTCATAACCTTTGTTTACGCGGGGCAAACTGCATTCACGCTTCCCTGCTCCCTGCTTCATATTCACACTGCTACAGTGTACTCACGCTCCCCTGTACAGCATTTGGTCGAGAACAAACAAACACATTGCCTTCTTTGACAAAGCCTAACTTATAGTTACAGCTATGGGGTTTTAAAGGGACAGTCCACCCTTAAAATACATGTTTTTGCTCTTACCTGTAGTGTTATTTGTCCATCTAGATTGGTTAAAGGGGCCAAGATTTGGTCCAGCCCTCTCTAATAATGGAACTACAATAATTAAACACACAATAATTAAACAGATAAATACATTTGAAACTCAACAACAATGTCTCTTTCAGGAAGTCATGACCTTGTTACTCAAGATAATCCACAGACCTCGTTATGAGCATCTGAGGAGGGGACTTTCTGTCCCGCGAGGTCACAAGTATGAGCCTCTTGTAAATTAGTATTTACAAGATACAAGAATTTACAAGAAAATTATGTATTCTTGGTTTGGGGTGAACTGTCCCTTTAAAGGTGCAATGGTTTTAGAACTGGCCACATTTTTAATTCACACTTCAAACAAATCTGGGGCAGCATATCACGTCAAGAGTGAACGCTCATAGCTGGCAACTGTAGCTGCTGCCGTTAGCTCAGTTAGCCGTGCAGCTAGCAGTCTGGACTGGGAGCTTGGAGCAGTGGGAGGGTAATGTTATTTATACGGCTAGCACAGGAAGCTTTGGATCAGGACACAATGCATATACGTCATAAAGACAGCAGTGTTATTCTTTCAGATTCTGTTGATATTTTAGTTAAGTCTGAATATTTTCAACCAAATTCTTACATACGGCACCGTTAAAATTGATCTGTACTTAATATAATATTGAACTATGCCAGTTAATTGCCTGTGATATGGCAAAGTCTATCAGATATTGTACATTCGGGAAACACAGGGCCTCATCGAGAGATTCAACAATGTTTTTTATGATTCTTTTTTGAATGGCAAGAGTATTTTCAGCTCGACAACAATTCAGAAGTTGTCAAAGTCCAGCAGCTGCCTCAGACTCTTTTCAGGCAAGTCTTCATTGTACCAACAGTATAACATCATAGAATATATTCCGTCATCCACCTGCCCGACTATGACATCTCCTTGACTGCCTCACATCGAAGTTGTGGACTGTTTTCCATTAGCAAGACATTTTGGGTGTCAGGACTTGATATAAAGCACATTCAACTATTCTTTCTTTATTTCTGCGCAGCTCTGTGGTGACACAGTGGTGACAGCTGTGGTATTATTTTCTCATTTTGTCTGACCCCCTAATATGATCCTGACACTGACTATGATCTTATTGAAATGGATACAAACAAGCCTCACATAGCGATTTCAAGGCTGATGATTATGCTAATTGTCAAATCTCACATGCAATGTAAAAATACCCCAGTCAAACTCCTGCATGCAAAGAAAGACAAATGTAATACATTAACACAGATATAGTATAGTATGTAAGTATCAGCAGTAATGGTAGGCTACTTGTTTGCTGAATTTTGCCCCCTGTGACTTAAATCTAGTGATTACCAGCCAGAGTCGAACCCCTTGGTAGGGGCATTAAATAAATGTTCTCCTACACAAAGTCGTTATTTCTTTTATTTTTTTTTGTGAAATATTGAATGATTTGAGGGGAAATGTCTCTTCAGTGGTACTGCAAACAGCTCAGACATCTAAAACTGCCCCAAGACGCTGTGTTTCATAAGCTTTTCATATGTTTTCCGCAATCTGCAAAGTAACTTTAATTATATCTGGCAAATAAATACAAAATGCTCATTACCAGACAAAGAGAAGAGATTTCCGATAAAAAAAATACAAAAAAACGTCTCGCATAAGTCCCCACATCTGTTAATCAAATGATCACACAATGAATCCTACAACTTAAAATCAGTACAAAGCTCCATGCTGTTCCTTGTTTCCTCAACGCCCACTCATTGCTACTCCTGTATTGTCTTCTGTTCCTTGCTTCCATTTGTCAAGGCTGCAGAGGCTCCTTCATGGAGTTTCTCTCAACGCTGTCAGATGGGTTTCATTGACAATTCCGGCAACACAATCATCCAAAGTAATGAAGCATAGTGTCCTGAGGATGTGACAGGAAATTCATATTTGTCTTTTGTGTTTCACTCCTCTGCAGAGATGTGGCAGTGTTTGCAGCTCGGAGAAGTGCTGGGGCAGCAGAACATTCGGGAACAATTGTCTTTGAGTGCTGAGCAAGGCAACAGGATTGGTATTGACTTCTTTTTTTTATTGTGATAAAAAGACTACAGTGGAACATTAAGCCTGCTAAACCTTGGATTTCAAAAGATGCAGACAATAAGAGATCATTGCCAGAGTATATTATAAACACAACTATAAAATACAGCATCATTCAATGAGCTCTGGTCTTAATCACATACTCTGAACTGAGGCTCTACAGTGTCGAACTATATGAATAATTAGCGTTTCTATGTGTTTAGAGTGTTCCGACATGATGAAATACTGAGCAAAAACGGACCGAATGTTTGCAAAGAGTCAGGGAGTGTTTAAATCGGGAAGTGAGGTAGCTGAGTGAGAAAAACTTTTAAATCCTTCTTCACCTTGCTTGATGACTCAGACCTATTATTACAGGTCTCCTTTGTACTATGTCGTTTCCATTCAAAGGCGCATTGCAGCACCTCTTAAGAATTACCCAGCTTATTTGGCTCAAGAGCCGAAAGCATCTGTGAAATACCGAGTTTAAATGGTGTAACGGCTATTATTCGGCTTCAGTGTAAGCGTGAGTCGCAGTGAGACAAACTTTCCTATTGTATTGTCCAAACTTTATTTTCTTTGATAAAAAATTGGGCATATTCATTTACACAGGTTACATTTCCAGCTTTAGAGCCTTTTTCACGCACGACAAGTATTACCAGGGTACATCGTGTGATTTAGAAATTCATGCACATCCACACGGGACACATCAGTTTGCAGTTATTTTGTTGACTTGCTGCACTCGTTAGAAACTGAAGTACACATTTGCAACAAGAGACGCTTTGCGCGGATACTTAAGGGTGCCATACAGTATGTAAGAATCGGACAATTTATACTCCAAACAAGCACCCCAACTGCTTTCGAAGTGAGCTGCTTTAGCTCAGTTAACCATGCAGCTAATGGTTGTTGGTTGTTAGCTGACTCTGCCCGGACTTCGAGCTCGGAGGTCGGAGCACTGGGAGGACAGTGGTGTCGTTCACCATCTGAGGTACAGACTGGCCAGGCTAGCTGGTTAGCATGCTAACCTCAATAGATAGCTCTACAAAACAATATGAACATTAAAATTGTTTCTTTTGAATTTTGCTGCTATATTATTGTAGAATCTACCTTCTAACTGATGTTCGCTGTGAACTGTCCCACACTGGAATTTGTGGCATCTAGTGAGTGTAATGTTGGACGAGAGGTGCTATAATTGCAGCCAATGATTTAACCCACAACCAATTAGTCTCTCATCTCTGCTTGAGCTCTGAATCTCTTCCCCCTGGCTCTGTCATCAGCGGTGTCTCCGCTGGAAAGAACTAAAGCACACGATTAATGGTACTTGAATTTCCTCCACAATGATGTGATGGAATGCCAGCCAATTAGCCATGGATCTGGGGGAACTTGCCTCTTTTTGTTGTGTAGGGGGCAAGGACATGAATATAGGGCATTTAATAAGCAAGAAGCACAGTCCTGTTGTTTCCTCCCTAATGAGCCAATCGTGTTTATTCTGTGATTGAGCTCCATCACCGGACCAATAGCAAACTGTGCAGGAACTAGACCGAACTGACATAACATCAAAGGAATGATGGATAAAACATGCCAAACGCTGTTCTACAAATTGCTTTGATATGAAAGTATTTAGCATTTTGTGGGAAAAATCCAGCCAGAAACAATTTTTGCAGAACAAAATCACAAAACAACATTCAGTGTTGATGCAGAAAACAGTGTGCCATTGGCTCAATCGGCTTTGCCTCTGTTTATGTTTTTGCACAGAGCATTTGTCATATTTAGGACCATCCCAAACCTAGTGTGAAGTGAAAGTGGATAATATAACCATCCAAAAGCATGGCTCCAGCAATGCTTATTCATTACTTTCCACTGCCCCAATCAGAAGCACGGGCGCTGGATAATTGTAGAAAAATGTGAGCTCAATCTCACATTTGGGTCAAACATTTTCTGCACTTTCGCTACACATCCTTTTCAAAGTGTTTTTTTTTACAATCATAAAACTCACTATGGTGAAAGTGACCATCGCTTTGCAAAAGTTAATTGATGTGTGTTACGCCCAGAGTATATATATGCATTAGTCAATTAAAGGACAGTCTTCAGACATGCTGGCGGCCGTGTGAGGCTGTCTACAGGAGGAGCTGCACCTTTAATCAAATGCTGAAACATGTCAAAATACTCACCATGACAAAGCTAACATGCTGATGTCCAGCAGGTATAATAGCAGTATAGAGTTTATGTACAACGTTTAGTGTGAAGTATTAACATAGCAGCAGTCTAATGCTAATTAGCATAAACCACGGCGTTCAGATGAGGCTGATCCTGATGTTGTAAAACACTGGACAAATTAAAAGGTGCAGATTTCACACCACCATCACAAGTTGTTGCTGTTCATTCTGAAGAGAACATTCAACTAAAAACCAAAAACTGTAAATCCATCCTGGATTAATCATCAAATCTGCGCCAAATCTTCAGGCAGTCCATCAAATAGTTGTACAGAAAAAAGGCCACTCCAATTATCCCAAATGTAACAGACCCCCCACGCTACTGCAGTGTGGACTGGAGGCTTTGGAACCCTCCTGTAACCACTGCAGGTGGTGAAGGTGACCATGCTGCAGGATTTCCTCCCAGCCAAGTGAGTCTGCAAGATCGACTACAAGCAGTTAATTTGAGTTGAATTGAATTTCTTGTAAATAGCTCGGTCATATATTTTAATGTGATGTCTTATTCTGTAAAATTGTTTAAAGTTGCATTGCTCATATTTGTGTGTTTAGGCACAAAGTCGCTGTGTTTCAGTTGTCTCTGCTGTAGCTGCAACATTTCTCCCCATGCCCTTATAAATGCACAATGGATTTTTAATGCAATTTTTAATTTCTTTTAATGTTATTTGTGTGCCCCTGTCCATGATAGATAAGGTTGGAAAAAATTCTGTCAAGGTTTTCCAACCTTGTCCATCATTTTGATGGACAAGGTTGGAAAAAAAACACACATCTCATTGTCAGGAATATTTGGAACTAAGGTGCACCTGTATTGCCGGCCATGATTAAATCCAGGAGAGCAGTTGTGTGCTCAGGGCCTCGTTCAAAGCCAATTCAGTATTACCCCTCAAGGGAGAGAAGTGGGTTACTCATTCACTTCAGTCTTTTCTAAGCCAATTTTAAGATTTCGACTAACAAGCACCCACTTTGCTTTTAGACGGGCTGCGGCGATAAAATTCAACAGAAATTCTATTATTTACTGTCTTTGGGTCTCAAGGTAAAACTTTGCCATGACATTTCCCAATTTTAATTTTCAATTATCAAGCTTTTCCACCAGGATACGATTTTTGGACCTCTGCCAGACAGCCGGAGTAGCTGCATTAACACAAAATAGACTCAACACAGACGACGAGAGATGTATTGGCAGAAAAAGCCCCAAAAATGAGATGCTACAAGTCGGAGAGCAGGGACCTGTTATCCACTACAGATGGTCAACCAGACGCAGCTGATCGTCAGCGAGTGAGAAGTGTGTTGAGTGGTTAACTGGCTTATCGCCACCCTTCTGGACAAGACTCTCCAAACAGCTGCTCAAGTGCATTTCATCTTCAAAAAAACAGGATTGAGAGGACGTTGTGGGACTGCTTCAACAAACCAAAGCAGAGGATTGAAATATTAAGGCAATAAAGGATTTACAGATGATGAGACATCTGCTTCAACGAGAAATTTGTGTGTTTTGAAGGCTTGTTGCAGATGTGTAAACCTGCGTTACTATTATTGATCACTGTTATCAGTGAGATACAACGTGACTAACTATGTTTACTCACACCTCATCTGACCTCCAGTTGGCTCCAATTTCTAGCAGAGAACCACAGCTGTTTGTATTTACATTTCTGTCGTCCTATCACGCACTCCCACTAACCCACCTTCCCACGTGTCTGTCTTTTACTCACGGTGTATCCCTCCTCACCTGTAACCTCCAATCAGCTGTCTCTCCATCTGGCTCCTTTAGAGAGCGTGAGATGGGAACAGAAATGAAAATGCTTTCTTTGGGATCTTTTTAAAAAGCCTCCTAAGTAGGTTACAGAAGAAAGTAGGCTGTCAGAAAGGCTCTGGAGACCCAAGGAGGTACTGTCGTATCACTCGAGAGGAGTGGCATCCCACTTCAGGAGTCCGCATGAAGAGACGGTTGCAAATGTGGTATTTGTGATGCAGCAGGTAGAGCGTTTATTAGCCTCAAATGTATCCTGGAGCAGTGGGGGAGCATTCACTGTAGGGTGAAAGATCCAGACTGTGTGTGAATAGATGAATTTGCTGTGTGTTTTTGGTCATTCACGTTGGAATATCTCCACAGGTTTAAACATAATAGCCTTGAATTAAAACTACATCTGGCATAAATATTGTCAGCCTTCACACCAGTTTTTTGTATTCTTCTTTTTGGGTTTCTTAAAAACAAAGAAACAACTCTCAGGAACCTCCATTTCATTCCCACTGTGGCTAATTTAACCAATTTTATTTCCTCTTTACGTATGTGGAGGTAATCCTAATTAAATCCTAATTAAGCATGAACTTTGCAGTAGATTTATTTCTGTGTGGGGCAGCAGATGCGCGCTTTTTATGTGGCAGGACTGCATGAAAAATGTAATTTCACTCACCATCAGTAAGCCAAAGCTTTGATCACAGACTTCCCATTATTTGATAGGCATCCCTATATGACGTAAAGACGGGGATTGCAGAGAAACCTTCATGTAAGGAACAGGCTTGATCTCTATCACTGAAATCTTGTGTCTTGTGATATTATAGTGACATTAACCTTCTGTTTTTTTCTCAGTCTTATCTCTTTGAAAAGTGAAAATACATATTTGCATACTTTGTCTCTCCCGTCTGTGATTGGGTGATCAGGTGTATTCTGTTTGTGTCCACCAACTGTTTAGGTTTGGCTGCTTCTACAGAAAATGAGAATGTTTTTTGGATTGGCAAGCAAGCCAGACAGAAATAAAATGATGGCTTCATTTAAGGGGATTTATTTTTTGGCATTTTGTTGATAGCGACAGTGGAGATACAGACAGGAAATGCAGAGAGTGAGACTTTCCTCCCAGGAAAGAACAACAGCAGCAGTTCAACAAAACAAAACAACACCTTGCAGCTCAGGTGACAACAACCTTTAAAGGCTGTAGAAATTGTGACAAGAGCAAAGGAGGAAGTCAGGTGACATATTGAGTGTGAGGTTTATGTAGCGAGACTACAAGAAACCTTTGCAACCTTGTTTCTTTACAACAAGACCATGAATGTTCACCTGAATCTTAACCAGATGGGTATTACGGACAGCATGATGACGAGGCTGCCTGCACCGATATATAATCATATCATCAGCTTTCCCTAAACCTAACAAACTTGCTTTGTCCCTTAACCCAACCAAACATAATTATACCCTTATCACAACATTGAATAGATTTATTCCTCAACAATAAGACAAATGACTTGTACTGTTGATGGGACTTTAGATCAGATATTGGTTTAGGCTTTTAGGTTTAGGAAAACAGCCTGCTCTGCGTCACTTACTTTCCCAACATAACTCAAAAACAAATCAAAGCTGACACGTGGTCACACACCGGACCCAGTCCTGGTTTCCTGCGTTTGACCGTCCTGGCCACTCCAATCCTGGACCTTTCATGCTCTTGATACTACTATTAGGGAGCCCTCAGAAATGACACTAAATAGGAATGGAGCTGAATAAATTATACATTTTATCGTTTGATTTGGCGACATGTTGGCAGGGTTCCCGGCCAGAATGAAATGAGGTGAAAGTAGTAAAAACTATAACTCACCCAAATAAATATACATTGGGCAATTCATTTTTAGTTATATCTGTCCTCCCAGAAGTGGCACCGCAGGATAGGTTAACTGTTTGATCATTCTGTTTCATTATCGCTCTGCCTCTCTGCTGTGTCTGTTATTAATGTGGGGCATGGCATGACAAATCATTTTTTGTTGAGGGACAACTGTTAAGAGTGTACAGTGACCAAACATTACTTATGCCTTAGTAAATGTGTCACTAAGACGGAGGAGCTTATAAAGTCGTTAATTCAGATAAGACTCGAGTGCCAACAGCCGAGACAGGATTGTTAAGGACTCCTCTATTTCACTTTCCTGAGCACCCAAACAAAATTCAGCAGAACAGCGACGAGGACTCTTTAATAAGATAATAAGTCTGGAGGCAAAGATAGAATCTAATTAAATGATAACAGCACAAGTTGCTTAGTTGTTTTTTTTCAGCAGGGACAAAACTAATGAGAGAAAAGAACTACATGCACAAATGGGAGCATCCTGCTGAATAGGACAAACAATGGTGGCTGTAACAAAAATTGAATTATCCTGTTTCTTTCATACACACTGTTCCATTGGATAAAACTAAAGGGCAGTTTGATCAAAACAGCTAATAAAAAGAATTGCAATTTTATTGGGCATGAATGCAAAATACCAAGCTTCTTTCATAGAGGTTAAAAAGTGCATAAAAATGTTGCTGAAAATTTCATCATGGAGTATGTTTTGAGCACTCCGTCCAAGATATGCAACATTTCAGTGCGCTTTCATTTAATATTAGAAAAATGATTCACTTCAAACACTGCAAAAAAAAAGAACTGACAATTTCCCACAGCCTGAGTCATAAATACTATCACGGATGTAATATCAAAAGCAGAAGTGGGGCAACAGATCTTCAGATATAGATTTCTTCTAGTGCTTAATGAGAGCAAGATATTTGGGTAATTCATGTCTGTAATTAGCCGGAATATGAACACAATCTTGTTGGATGAGTATGGAACAGATTCATTTTTTTCCCCTCCACAGTGGCTTAATAAAGACGTATACCCCACCCACAGGCATTCATAAAGCTCATTCACAACAGCAATGACTTTCTCTCTCCTCTGATGTTCCTAATTAAGGCATCTTTGTTTTCCCTTGTTGGTTCAGTAAACCGTGCCCCCCGGCTGATTGAATTCATACCAAGAAGAAGAAGAAAAAAAAGGAAAACACAGGGCCTACCCTCCTTGCATAATCTTTTTGAACAAGGAGAGAAGAACTGTACTAGATTCAAAACTGCACTGAATATGATACCAATATACATTAATAATAGATCGTTTTGTATTCTATAAGATACATACTATAGTTAAACAAAGCCATTATTTATAGAACTTCAATATGGAAAACCAAGGAATAATTAATCTATTCCTGCATGCCAGTGTGGCAGTGGGGACAATGCTGCAATCGGGCAGAAAACTACAGGTACCAGTGAAGGTTCGCACTGATGGAGATCGGCAAAAACACTCACAAAAACCAAAATGGTAAATGGTCTTGCATTTGTATAGCACTTTCCTGGTCTAACAACCACACAAAGCACTTTACTTGGACATGGACGTCCCACTCTGCCTCCTTGGCAACAGCCTACGTAAATGCAGTCACAACAACCCTAAAATATCCTAACCTTGTTGAAAATAATTATATGCAGTTTTTGTTTTGGAAAGGTGTTGATTCAGCGTTTTGGTTGATTTGGTGAAGTTGTTGAATTGTTTTTCAAAATATAGTTGACATTTTATGTTACCATTTTACACATTTTAATTGTCCAAAATCATGACACTGAGAGAGTATCAGAAAAAAATAATTTGTTATTAAAAGGTATGTATACTATGCAGGATTTTCTTCAAAACAAACAGTCAAAAGTAATCTTTCTCAATCATCACCCATGGTTAACTAGAAGTTGTCCATGCATCATTTTTATTTTGCCATTTTCAGGACATTTCAGTGTGTTAATGGTGTTGAGCCCCCAGCCACTATCAGCACAAGGTCCGTGACAACAGAGCGACCAGGTAACATCACTGACTTTGTCTCTGTCTTCTATTCTCAGTCTGTCATGACTGGATAAAGAGCTGCAGTCTGTGTCCCATCTGCTGTCTGTGTGTCTGTTTGACCGAGGGCGGGGCTGAGCCACACACACAGACAGGCAGGGTTGAGGCAAACAGCAGACTTTGCTATCAACTGTGCACTTTGGTTGAGTTCACAAAAAATCTGGAGTGTTGTGCAGAAGGGTGGACGTTTAAGATAATATGATAATTAAATAAGATTTTATTTCTTCGATTCAATGCTATCTTCTTCTTTTTCCGGTAACTCTGCATTCATACTCCAGCTCCCCTGACCACAATTGCTCTCTCTTTCTCTCTGTCTCGACCATCGTGGTGAGCCAAATTTGGGTGCAACGGTTAATTGTCTTCTAAATACATTTTTCTAAATATTTTATTTGTATTTTTGCATACGTTTGGCAAATCATATACAGTAATATTGTGATATCAATTTTAACAATATTGCCAAACCTTTCTCTGGAGTTCTATAACTAACGCAGGCATTTGCATTGGTGGTTTGATGTCCACATCATCATTCTCTTTCATTCTGGGAAAAACTCATCATTATTTTAGCTCAAAGTCTAAGCTCATAACTTGCAAATATTGATGCGGACAATCAGTCTGAAGGGCTCTAAGAAAAAACAAATAGGATTTTCCAGCAGTAGAAACGTAATCTCAGACGACTTTAACTGTAATGAAACTGTTTGCTATATCAGATTAGACTGCATGAAATTCAATATCTAATTCATCACCAAGAACGCAGAGGCAATGACTTATATGATGGCAGTTACAGCAGTATAATAATTCACTGATGGATTATATCTTTGTCACATACATTTGAAAAGTTAAACGTAGCTCTACCAAGGCCAAGGTTCACTTGTGAATCAACAGGTTTTTCAGAGAAAGAAGGATCGAGGGTCTTGCGTTTTTTTGATTACACGGTGCACGTCAGACTTGAATAGCCCAGATAAAAGAACACGGCTGGACCTGCACTGTGAGATGAGGTCAGTTGGTGGTGATAGCAGCAGACAATTCAAAATTGGTAACGGAGGCATTAACCAGCTGAATGTGTCTGCAGCTCAGACGAGGATTTTGTTATGTCAATTTTTAGGCATCCGTTTAGGTAATTCTGAGACTATTGCCATCTGTTTGTGCTTGTCTCTCCATGTACGAGGCTTTTAAACAAACAATATTTACTCTCCAGTTTCCCTGGGCAAACATCTGCTCAGCTGCGATAGGTTTTAAATATTAGGCAGCAAAGCGTCCCCAAGCTACCTGACAGTTGCAGAATAAATTACTTTTGACATTTTCTATGGGGGTGATAATGCGGGGATTCTGTGCCAGCGGAAAACACTGTTTTTTTTTACTTCTTGTTTCTGATTGAGATTTTTTTTGCTCAGCTGTATGTGCTTTGTGAATCTTACAACTCAATTGTGAATGAATGAACACAGAATGGGTTTTCCTGCCAAGGTCTCTGTCAGTCTCACCATATCATTTGACTTTGTCTCTCACCTTGTATTTCATTCCCTTCTCTTCATCTCCCAGTCACTCTCTCCCTATGAATTTCCTCGAAGTGCAGGCAGAAGTGTGAGTAGTGTGTGCAATAGCATGGAAATGTGAGCTATCCGACAAGGAAAAGAGAATTACTTTTGATCCTGTACATGTGTAGAATAAAGATGGCTTCCTGCCTCTGCGGTTTTACTTCACACATCTGCTGCCTTCCAGTCCTTATGAACGACCCCGTCTTATGTTATTCACAACCTCCTCAGTGGAAATATTCCAAGACGGGCTTGGTGACTGGCTTTTCAAACCTTGGAGGTTACTTTTTCTGTTGCTGGTAGGTTAATAGCCTATATTGTTGGTGTCTAGATGCCGTTGCCTTACAGGGGCGCTCTCACTTGAATGCCACGACTTTTGTCTACACAGCTTCCTGTGTCATACGCATGAGCTCATGAGTTCCATTCGAAGCGGCAATTTTATTCATGGGTAGCTTTAAGAGGTTCTCATTTCCTAGCTTTTTCTTGCTAATGTGCTGAGCCTTCGCACCAACATGTTTGTGTGTTACTGTGTTGGTTTTAGCCTAGTCATGCTAACATACTGACCATGCCGTGTCAACTTGATGGCAAGATGTTAAATGTCACTTTCTAAAAGATTGCATGTTATGCGAGCTTGTAAGCAGACAACAGGCTTAAAAGTTAATTAGTTAACGGATGAAGGGCAAGCTTGCCAGACTGCCTCCCTATGGCCATAAAAGAAGCCCAATTTCCATGTGGGAGATTTATCTTTATCTATTTCTAACCAGTGTTGCAACAAAAGTAAACCATCAGTAATTGTATTGGAATAGTTTGATGATGCCAAGAGGGAATCAGTTCATCCTGGTCAAGAGTGCAAGATAAAAATCTTTGGAGTTTGGTCTCTCCGGTCTTCTATTTTATTCATTATGCAAATCCAAAACCACAGTTTGAGTAATTAAAAGTTATCTCCACCAACTCTTTTGGATGACCTTACATTAAGCTTATAAACGGATTTCTACAAGGCTTTTACCCCAAACCTATGACTCTGTAACCAATTATTAGTTTGAACAGGAAAGAAGTTTCAGCCTAGTTGTAGGCTAATGAACTGAGATGACATTTTGTTCTGTCCGTCATCAGTGTAAGTCTCTCAGTGCTCCATTTGTCTCCATCACAATAAATGAGGTAACTGTTGAGTGTACGTTTTTTTCACCAGTGGAAAGCCATGATAATTTGCCCAAATGGTTCCAAAAGTAGCCCAAACTTTCTAAAGCTGCCTGCAACAATATTTACACATCCTTTCAAACAATACTGCTCAACTGGCAACACAGTTGTGACACTGGAGCAGATCTTGTGTGACTTGTCACTAGTCTGCACCTCTATGAGTGTGCTTTCTTCTATATAAATGAAAGGGTGAGGTAATAATCTCTTGTTTAAATCATTATCCCTACATAGTTTTCTCCGTCAATGCAATTGTTATAATGTCGATTGTGTAGTGTTTATCTTATATGAGCTTGAAAACTTCACCAGGGGACAAGGGTGGCAAATTACTGCTGGGTACCCCCTATGTAATACAGTACATGGAGCCATTGTTGAAGCATGTCAGAGTAAACTTTCATCAAAACCCCGCCGTGAAGCTCATTAAATCTAACAAGCTCAGATCATCCTCTGCCTCTTCTGATTGAAAAGAAAACCAATCTGTATTTTTTCTTGTCACTTTCCATCAAGATGAAGCAAAACAACAAATAAATGAATTCATCATTGCACTCGACTGCAACAACTGATACTCCACAATGAACCAAATCACACCTCATCTGAGTGAGGCGCGCCGGCATGGCCTTGTGCTGGTTTTTATCCGATAATCATCGTGTAGAGGTCGCACATCGCAATGTATTTGCGGGCTGCTGTTAAAGTCTGGAGAGGTGGCAGACGGGTAAAACTCAGAGTGAGAGCGATGAAGAACGTTGAAGGTCACGAGGAAGGATAAGACCTATATGATGCTTCAAGTGATGTTGTTAGGAATTTAGCTACACGTTAATTTAGACCCCATTCTTATAAAATGATAAAGCCGGCTAACTGTATATGCATTAGTGATAGAAAGAAAGTATAAAGAACATGTCTAAAGCGCAATTAACTCTTTTCCTAAAGTGACCCCAACATTACAAAAAGGTAAATATCGCCTTAATTTATATTTTCATTAAAGCTGCAGACTGCACAAAGATTGTCTTGCGGTCATTTTTGACCCGACAGTCACAGTCAGTTACAGGCTACTAAACACGCACACACACACACTGCTGATTGATCTCAGTCAGAACTAAAATGTTCTCGTGCAGGTGTGCCACCATCACCTTTCCATGACCCCATACACAACTTTCAAAGAACAAAGTTCAAAAAATTTCACACCCAACCATCAAGGCCCTGTTTACTAACACTTCTACATTCAGAGTGTCTAAACATGCTGCAGGTGACAGAACCCTCTGTTCTCTCTGTGTTGAAGCCGCGAGTGCACATTTCACCGCTGAACAGGCCGTAGAGCTGATTGTCTTAGATCTCCAGCAAGGTGCATTTGATTTGGAAGATCGAGGAGGTATCTGAAGAGAACTTCTTTGTCAAAAAATGACAAAATGACATCTCACCATATGACAACCAGGGCAGGATGGCAGCACAAAATGTCATAAAGGTGACTCACGGTCCCACAAGATATGCTGTTTCCCGTGATGAGGACATGGCCTCAACACATCACCTGTTCATCCCACCAGCTGTCGAAAAAGTCATCCTTGGAGGGTTTTCAAAAATATGGAGACAGCTAGAAAAGCGTGGATGAGACAGACCTGCATGCCTTCATAGGGTTGCCAATCATAGCAGGAGTTTACAGGTCACGAGGTGAGGCCGCATCTAGTCGCTGCGATGCAGAGAGTGAAAGGTTTGATCACCTTGAGTCAAGCAACTGCTTGTTCTCCTGTAGTAGTCGTGGTCGCCCTCTCAGATTGCCTTGTTGGTTTATGTTGTTCACATTTGACTATTATTGGAAGTGCCTTCAGTAAATTGCATTCAAAACTACTTTCTGAGCATTTGTGATACTTCCTTCGGCTATACAAGCACTTTCTCTTGATAAAAAAAAATAAAAAATTGTGTTTACCACCTTTGCAGCATCTTAAGAAATAACGATAATAATAATAAAAATCTACTTTCGTAAAGAAAACATATAGGACAGCTGTGTTGAAATAAAAACGTGTGGTGTCCCCTGAATTAATGCAGAATGTCTTTCTGCACTGCTAAAAGGGAAATTCACACAGTTTCTGATGATTGACATGTTCTTTCTTCATGCAAAATAGATTTGGCATTTAAAATTAAATGAAATTGCTTAATGTTAGATCTTCAGTGAGGGTGGGTCAAGGAGGACACGGGTTGTTTACAGAATGTGAAGACAACAGGAGGGTTAAGTTGCTGTTTCAGTGCAAATGATGGATGGTATTTTTGTCAAATGTAAATACTTGTAAATCATATTAAAAGCACTTGTAACCTGCCATTGAATTTTAATTACTGACCGAACCTGATATTTGATTATTTGATATTGTGTAGTGAAGTCGGAGGACTTGATGATTTGCGAAGCATCCATACCATCTGTTATATCTATTTCAAACTTTCTTTAAAAAAAATCCCCTAAATGTCACTCAACAAAGATAACACAGGATTCTCCGGTATACTCTGAGGCCAGAGGTATCCTTGCTTTAAACGATATGTTCACATGACGGCTGCTTCACATATTCTCTGTCCTTTCGGAGCGTTTGTTGAGCACAAATGAGTATTATGCAAAATCAGGATGAAAAACATTCAGTAACATAGGCAGGGTTAGATGGGTCAGGGTTAGGCACATCAGCAGCAACAACAATGGTGGAGTTTTTGGTAACAGACTAATAGCCGCAGCTTGCAAAACGGCAGTTCCACTTCATCCATCAAACATAAATGGCAGAAAATGTAAAATGTGAAAAACACAGTGGGGGACTATACTGAAGCTGTGTTTTGTCAACCAGTCATCACACGGCTGCATTGTGCATGGACAAGTATATGAACAATTATATTGACACAGCCTGATGTCTACACAAACTTGTGATAAAAAGCAGGTACAGGTTCTTTTTCTAAGAAAAGTCAAAAAGAAAACTGTCTAAGAAATCGTGTGTTTTTTTGTCAGTTTGGTACAGTGGATGGTTCCAAATACGTCAATACTGATGAGCCTTGGCAGCTGTTACCATAAGAGGGGAAGCCGGTTAGAGGCGCATTTTTAAAGTGGTAGAATTTAAAACGGCAAGTTGTTGTAATCTTTCATTATCACCTGCTGTTAGAGGCACATGTAACTGAATTTAAAGCCGTGATTTGAGGTTTCATATCAAACTGCAGCCCTAGGAGTTGTAGTTAACATTTCAAATTACTGAGAGAGTGTTTTATGCCCAGAAAATGAATGGGACCTTTAGCTCTGGAACCAATATGCATGAAATAACTCCTCCAACTGAGCAACCCTAATGTATAATACTGATTTGGTCCAACAAGGCCATATTAAACAACCAATATGGATCTAGCTCTGTGTTCACGTACATCGTTAGATTGAATACATACTATTCTGATTGAGAAAGACAATTTTAGGACCTTAAATTTAAACATATAAACATCAGGTATGAACCTGGGCTCACTTAGCTTTAGCAACCAACATGTAGGCCTGTTGGACCAACAACCCACAAGTGGCCCTAACGACTCTGAAACTCAGAGCTCACACGTGTCCTTAACGACTCTGTAAGAACGCACCCACACAGAGTTTAAAAGCCTGCAACTAACCTCCAGCTAGTTAGAACTGAACCAACCTCTTAGATGAGAGTCCAGTTGCCTACGATACAGCGCCTAGAACCGGATATGCAGCTCTGCCGTGTCGTTTTGTCAGGGTTGCTGTGAAACATTCTTATTTCCACGTAGATCATGAAGATAAAAAACTGTATTTATTTTTAAATTACTGAAACTTTCATTCACAGCACTCCGTACTCACAGCAGTGGCCAGATGATAATGGTACCTGCGCCGAAGTTAGAGAATGAAAACCCACACAGCTTGAAGCAAGTCATTCAACTACGCATAGAGTGATCCTCTTGAATTCTGCCTGAAGGCCAGCTCAGTAGTTCTAAGGCACTTGTGAGGAGGGATAGAAAAAAGCTTTTTACAGGTGGCATCCTGCCATCGTCCTGTTTTGACGCGTGACAGGGAACGAGGTGTTCATTCTCCTCTCCTAAGATCAGTCCTAACTCCCTGACAAGTTCAGGATTGGAGGGTAATGCAAGTGATCCTTTATGAACAGAGGAGGCTAACGTGCAAAGTGAGAGTGAGCCTGAATTTGATAAGATCAGCATGAAGGGATGAGATGATAAAAATGACAAGGAATATGACATGACTGCTGGCTAAAGATAAAAGGAACGTCTGGGCATTTCAATGCATAACATAACAAGGGAAAAGGTTGCATGTGTGTATGTGCGACCCTAGGAAAAAAAACATAAACCAATAGGAGGCAAAATCACACACATTTTAGGACAACAGTCAGAAAGATAGTGTTATCGACTCCACTCAAGCTCCACACACACCCCTCACACCACGTCTCCTCCATCACCCCCCTGCTTTCATCTCGTACAGGCCGGGGCTGGTGAGAGAGAACAGAACATGTTTGTGCTATTCAGAGCTCTCCACCTGCTGTGCTCCTCAGCAGGGGAGTCTGAAGCCTAACTCACCCCCCAGTCCCACTCAGACTTTGAGGCCTCACCTCGTGCCCTTTGAAACTGACCTCGACCTTTAAGCGGCCCGCAGACGAGCGCAAGGAGACTGGCTCCCTGTTTCTCAGCATTTTCATCAAAGGCTCCGTTGCTAAATAATATTTCAGCACAGCCAACGAAAGCAAAGGGGTCGGTCCTGGTCAGAATGTAATTTTTAATTTTGAACGCATGTAGGCTGATCAAGGCAATTATCAGGCTTACATGTTTAAAAATAAAGAAGGAAGGGTCATTATGTCACCGAATCTTGCTTAGGTTCCAGCTGTGTTGAAGCCTATGGGAGAACTATGGAGAAACACACCGAAACCCAAAATATCTTTGTTGTGTGACTTCTGATGAAGAAATGCCTCCTGGAAATGAAGCACACATCTGAGAGTAAGTAAGTGTGTTTGGATCGGGCACGCATGCTCTAATTGTCATCCACAGAAAAAGTACAACTTCTACCTATAACTGTAATTGTGAGTTCGGGCTAAACAACTGGTAATTTTGCCTGCTCACTGAAGGCCTTCATAAGTGGATAATTGACTTTCAAACACACACAAAATACACTACAACAGAGAGATCCCTTCAGCCGCTGGCACTGATGCACTATAAAGGGCTTAGCATTGTTGTAACACAGGCAATGACATCCAATAAAAGCATTTGAACTTAAAGTTTGTTCTCCGGCGCTTTATTGAGAGGCAAGCATCTCCCACCAAAATCGAATAACTCAACCTTTGCCACCACTCACTGGCACTGAGTGCGATTCACCTAGAACAAGGCCCTGTAATTTACAAATCACCTTTGTTTTGCTGTCTGGGGGCGTCTTTGGTGTCCAGCTGTCAGCGACTGAAAGAGATGTTTGTTTACCGCAATCAAACAGAGCGAGCAGAAGCTCCGCAGATTCCACAAATTACATCCAGCCACTTAGCTGCACCACTCTCTCCACTGGGCAGGTGAAAAGCGCTGCGACGCGCTGTGCCGAGGTCAAGGCTCTAGTGGATGCAGGGAGGATGAGAAATAAATAACTATGTTTTCTTTTGTGTGTATGCACAGGGAAACAGACATTAATCTTAGGACACACTGCACAAGGGAGTCATATGGGAAATTATATTTTTTCCACCCGCCTGTCTTTTCTCAGAATTCAATTCGTTTTTTTTTTTTCTTTTAATACGTGACAGCCTCTGTGGAATACGGCGGTCAAAATGATTAACTTTCTGAAACGTACACCAATATCTATATTTTTCAAGCGTTTTCCTGGTGTGTATTTTGTGCATGTGCAAAAGGTTCAGACGCCCCCTGAACTCGACATACTATAAATACAGACAGGGCTTATCATAGAATAATGAAGAAAAAAAAAAGATGACAGATGAAATCCGGTTTATTTTCTCATTCTCAACAGCAAAATACTTTGCATGTGTTTTTCATGAAACACAGCCCAAGATTTGCAAGCAGAGTCTAGCACACATGTTTTAGCGATGTTTCGGTTCAAGACCTTCAGGCAAAACCATTCATTTCTCATTATAAAAGGCACCTGACAATACATTCTGTATGAAAACCCCCCCCCAAAAACCCTATTGCAGCATTGACCTGAGGTTCAAGTCTGTGGGACTTCATACAATGCCCATCTTTAAAGCCTTGCTTTATCGTGTATTGTGAAGCTGGATGAGTACTTTCAGCGGTGGTTTAGTTTGGAACGTATTCTGAGTACTCCGGCTAAAAAAAAATCCAAGGTAATCAGAGACAAGCAAGCACGGATTCCTAGTGTTACTTCATTACATGAATCATTCTACAGAAAAGAAGACTAATTGCTACTATGACAACTTCTGAGAGTTGTAATGTCCTGTCCTTGATTTTAGTTAAGTCTTTCTTTTTGTTCCATAGAAGCTATCAAGTGTCGATGTCTTCACCAAGTTTCAAGCATTGATTGGTACAATAGCACCGCAAACAACTTCAGATCCAATATTCGTCCAGTACCTATTGAAACAGTTTGAATGAAAGGTTTGGCCTCATTTCGAAAGTTTTGTCTCAGCTTATTCACCCGTTTCTTCAGAAGCCTATGGGTGCTGCCATGACAGATAACTACTTCCGCCGGCGTTATGCCATAAATGCTCAATTGTTGGGCGCCCAGATAGTCGAGTGGTTAAGAGTGCATGCCACATACCCTCCTACAGGACCCTCCCATTTCCTGTCCATCCACTGTCAAATAAAGGTGTCTATGCTTGAAAAAAATCTTTAAAAATAAATGCTCAGTTGTTTTTAACATGAGCTCAGGTACAACATGTGCCCTTGTTGGTTGCCACAACCATTCAAGAAAATTGAAGGTTTTTTTTCAGAAACTTCTTGTGTAGAATATCAACAACCTCGACAAACATGTCCGTGCACTGTGCCCTACGCCCTGCACGTCATGCTGAGGAAGGAGGAACAGAGACTAGCGTGGCTTGCAGCTTTGAGACTGAAATATCCCCTGAAGAGAGTGTATGTTTGCTCCTTCCACTTCCACTCCATAAAAATATGAAGGTATCATTGGTGCAAAAGGTTTGAGCGCCTGTAACAGTGGAATTTGTAGTTGTGTACAGTGATTGTGTATGAGTGTCAGTAAATTTGTGGTCACATACTCTATGAGTTGTGTACTTGTCGAAAAAAGCAAAACAGAATATGTGACTCGCAGGGAAGATTCGAGCTGTTGCACTTATCGATTTGTGTTTGTGTTTTAAAAGAACAGAAATATTTTCACGATAAATTATTTTACATACATTGAACATTTATTGCACAAGTTCACATTCAGATTTGCACGTAATCAAATTTTGTCCACAACTTCACATTGTTTGATACAGTTACACAAATATGTTTTGCGCCAAATCTACTACAACAATAGGAGCAAAAATGTGAGCGTCTGTTTTTTAATCTGTGACTTGTAAAATAGGATTTGTGCACCTGTAATTAAGAGTTATGAATCTACAGGTACACAACTCATAGAGTATGTGCCCACAAATGTACTGATACACATACACAATCGCTGTACACAACTACAAATTCCACTGTTTACAGGTGCTCAAACCTTTTGCACCAATAATACCTTCATATAAAAAGCCCACAGAATAGCTGCTACATGACTACATGACTTCCGTAACCTGGCAATGAACAAGCAGTCGCCTGTCTCCACGACTTCACTTTGCTTTAGCATTATCCACACTGTATGTTCTGTATTGCTTTACTGCTGCCTACAGAAATATAAACTTGCTGTGTTTCTTCAACAGTACTTTCCCTATTTTGTTTCTGTGCAGGCAGTTGTACGCTTCTGTGCTTGCATAATTCTTCGCCGTCAACACCTTCAGAAAATACAAGATAATTAACTTTGTCGATGTAGCTAACGTCGGGCCATTGCATCATGTCATCTACCCGTGTCTAACCCATCTACTGATGGGTTAGACACGGGTTCTGTAACAGTGTCTAACCCATCTACTGATGGGTTAGACACTGTTACAGAACTGTCCTCATGGCTTTTAAAACATCCGTACTTTGTATCCACCTCCAATTTTAGTCCATTTTGTTGCTTTCTTTGTGTTAAAAGCCATTTTGAAGAGCGAGCATGACAGCTACACTAGCGTAAACACAGAGTTCAACCAGTTCAACCGGAAGAGCATAACCGACTACCGCTATGAACCATGGGTAAACTTGCGAAGTCAGGAATAAGATGAATACATGATGTACAGCTACTGCAAAGCAAGAGAGTCAAGGCAAAGAAAAGACAGACAGAATCACTATTCAAACGTGTAATTACTTCATACAAATGTGTTGACCTATGCGAATGAATCTTCATCGCGTCTGCTGTCCATAGCATTTTATCCTGACAGAAAACTGAGTGCTGCAGAGTGCGGGGATGAAGCACTGGGTGAACATGGGTTTTTAATTGATGTCAGCTAGGTAGCTAACGTTACGCTACGTTAACAGAGGGTTGACTTTACAGCTGACAAGAAGCCGAACAACATGTGGCGCAATAAAAAGCACAACGCTCATTGGCAACATTTAGTGTCGGGCTGATCCGCTCCAGCAAACAGGCTTTTTCTGTCTCTTCTGTCTCTCATTGGCAATGCATAAGCCTGTGTGTACACACTGTAAAGCAGGGGTCTCAAACTGCCGGCTGGGCCATCCCAATTCGAGGGGGGATTATAGAGGAAGATTGACAGCACTACAGTTGACCAAGCTAGGATGGGGTCGAGCAGAGTATTTTCTTTTGATAGTAATTGCCCAGCTTTCTCTTCAACTTGACTTAAGCAGTGGGGCGTTTCAGAGAACAGCCTGTTGTCTGCCTACACATGGAGCCAAAACACTGATTTCATTAATATTTAAAGGCCTAGCCTAACTTCCCCTAGCCTGCAGCGTTAAGTCCATTCTGTATCAGATTACACACCTTATTTAAGACTGTTATAGTATCGCTTTCAATTTCCCACCAGTGGCCCTGTTCACATGTTTCCCAGGAATCGGCTACATCTGTCTTTATTGTTCAAAGCGTTTGGCAGCTGACTACAAAAATGGGAACACAAATTAAACTTCACAATATGTTTGGTGCAACTACTTTGGAATCACTTTGAGTTTGCGAGGAGTCCAGGCACTCAGTCTAGGCAGTCACGGACGACTGCGCATTGAAACTCCGACCACATTGAACTCAGTGTTCATGGAGGTCCCTGGAGGACCAATGAGCAGCGTGATCAGGCACTCATCTGGCTCAGCCTCTGCCTGCAGCCCATGGGGACCGAAGCCTTGTGTTAGCGTCATTGTGGCGTATGTGCACTCCACCACCACCACAGAGTTAAATTCAGACTAACAGATGGCCCATTTGGCTGCAGCACTTTAATTAATACCAATGAGGCTTTAAGTTTCAACTGAGTTTCATGTTTTTTTCATCACTCCATGACTGTATACTCTTGTCGTCATATGGACATTTGTTTTCCAGCTGCTTATGGCCGAGTCCAAATACACCCCCAGAGATTGTATGTCCCTCTTTAGCCTGATGGTTAAGTCAAGATGAGTTTTGATTGGCTGCAACTGCAATCATGTTATATTTAGGGTACATATTATGCATTTCATTACAACTATTGGAAAACGGGGCAGAGCTACAATTTCACAGCCACCAGTGCAGTGCTCATATTATCTACTGCATTATACGTGCTGTGCCTTTATCAAATCCTTATTATAATTCTGACTGCATTTACATGAAAATAACACAATATTTCTGCAATTGCAGGTGAAACTATTTGAGCAGTTTCCATACTATGTATTGTGTCATCATGAGCGAAATATTTATAGTCAGCCTTTTGCCAACTATACACATTAAAAAAGGTTGTTTCATCTGCAAACCTATCTTTCAGAATATAATAACTATTTTAGTTTATTGCAACTTTTGTCATTTAAAGTCGCTGATGTATTACACCTGTCACCAGATTTATCTACATTCTCCAGTCACTCACTGATGTTAAATTGTCCGTTAAAAGCATCTCTGCAGATATCCTTTAGCTGCATATCAAGTAGTCAAAATGATAACCAATCCCTCTGCTGATCCCAAAGGCTCACTTCATGTGGTGATAGTTTTGAAATATATCTGGCTCTCTCTGTGTAGAGGGGAAAAAACAGCAAAAACACATTAGGTTCATCCATCTCCTGCTACCGCACAAATACTAAAAAACACAGTAGCCACCTGGCCTCCTGCTCTTAGAATTCAATCAGCATATGTTTTCACCCACATGCTGTAAAAAAATCAGGCACTGTGGACCACTCAGTTTGGCTTGCTGAATAGCCCTCTGTTCTAACTGGTTTGTATGCGGCATGATACTGTATTTACCAGTGGTGCACTCTAGTCTGTTATATGTGGAGAAAAGTAGATTGTGAGCATGAAGAAAAGTGGTCATATGGAGAGACCAGGGGACAAAAGGCCGACTGACCAGCTCCTATTCATTGAAAAGCAGTGCAGCACCTGGCTGTGCCCTGATTACCTGCATTATACAATCCAGCTTAGCATGAAAACAACTTTTCCCTTTTCAGCAAAGCAATGGCTGTATTTTCCCTATTATTGCTGTTGTTAGGCCTATTATCTTGTTGCGTTATAAAGAGCAGTATTTCGGAAACCCTAAGTAAAACTGGATCAGTTTTATTTCACTGGGTTTATGGGCCCCATTTCTTCTTGAACATGTGATTGGACCTTGATGACTACTGAGAAATGTAAAACCAGCTGAAGCCACAAAAATGTTTACCATGTCAAGAGAGTCATCGTGCAGATGTTGAATGCAACAACGACGTAACTGACGATAGAAGATTTACAAAGTAGGCACCCTCCTTCTTTGACATTTCTTTCATGAGCCCACATTGCGCATGGAATGCATCCCAGAAACACCCCCCTCTGTGCCATCCTAGCCGTCTACTTCAGGGCCCTGCAGGGGTGTTGCCTCTTCATCCAAAGCCGCTGGCTGTTCCTCTCTACAGCCTCAGGCGCAGCTTTGATGACAAGGTGAAGGCTCTCGTTTTTGATTCACACAAGACTCCGACCAATCTGATAGTAGATGTTGCCATCAAACCTCTACAACCCACCTCCAAAGGTTGGATCTTAGTGTTCCAGCCACCATGTTGCACTTAAGCAACTAGCCTGGCATTGTAAAGATTAGTTTGCTCATGAGCATTGTCCTCTCCGAGAGAGGTTTTTAAGAGAAGAGGCCCAGGGCACCAGGTCAGGCCTCTGGGTGGTGGCAGCAATCTCCAGAAGAAATTTGAGTTGTCAGCTGGTGCCAACCATCATCTACCAGTTTCCTTCCAGCAGCAGGCAGAGCACAGCTGGCCTCACTCCGGCGGGGCTGATTTCCTTTAGCATTTGTTGGTCTTTGTTTGTCAGGCATGCAGCATGCCACCTTACAGAGACTTAAATAGGCCTTGGAAAGTGGTATGATGATACTGTTGGGATTGGGCCACCTCAGATGTAGAATTAAGGTCAGAGAGCCCTCCCTTGCTAAATGGAGATGCTCAGAGACTTGGATCATTTTATCTTCATTAGAGCCCTGCAGATGTTCTCCTCCAGTTTTCAGAGCCAACTCTTGGTGCACAGAGCGCCTATGTAGGCTCAGACAGGAGGGAGGTGCAGACTAGAACCAACCCACTTTCCAACCACAACCCAAGAGAGCCACCATTGCCACTGTGAACCACAGTAAGATAATGTATGGGTCCACGATTGCCGTCTTCCAGGCACTGCCAAAAGGTGTAAAACTCAGAGGGGGCAAAGCAGAGAGGAGCTGATCCGGGAGGTAGGAGGATGACCACAGACCACAGGAGTTCACTGACCACTGAACCAAAAGGCATCGGTGAGGTCTAGAAAGACTACGGGGAGGTCCCGTTAGACTGAATAACCATGATGTCATCGTCAAACTTGTTTTTCTCTGTTGTCATTTTTAAAGATATATATAAAAATACGATGATCTGACCAATCAGAAGTTTCAGGTTTGCTTATTTCATGTACCCTGTCGCTTTGCTAGCTGTGATATCTATACCAAAAGTGACATCTCAGACTCGCAGCTGGTTTGGGGTAAACTCAACCTGTCATTTTCTTGAGTCTGTGGCCCAGCTGTGGTAAATTAGGTGTCCAAACTAACATTAGTAAAAGTGTTGTTATTAATGAGATAACATGAATTTTAGATTAATTAAATGGCATGTTAAATATCATGAAAAAAGAGTGTGTGGTTTTCTACCAGGAAGTTATCGTAATTGTCATTGTGATCTGTTCTATTCTGCTCCCTGTCGCAGACCAAATTTATTCTTTTGGCCTGAACAACTTCTGATGCTAATTAGGATCTTAACTTTGGTAAAGTTCAACAGCAACATAAACTACAACCTCAAAATGATCACACAGCTTAATTAACTTTCGATTCTTTCTTTCTTTCTTTCTTTCCTTTTTTCTTTCTTTCTTTCTTTCTTTCTTTCTTTCTTTCTTTCTTTCTTTAAATTACTTTTTTAAAGCACACTGCAGACACCCTGAGAAGCAAACAGACTATTAGCAAGCATTCTACTGTTGTTGATGAGGTTGTGATAGCTGCGCCTGCAGGATGCCACCTGTTTAGATGTGGGTGGACATCCATCACTGCTGTTGACATACAGCATCATTATCGTTAAAGCGTTCCTCTCCCTCCTCCAGATCACTGGCATGATCAGGCATTCTTAACTTAAGTAGAACCGCATTATCATTTCATGACACACTCCTCCTCAAAGCAGTATGGGCTCTCTTCCCGATCCCCTGCACCACATACCAAACAGTCTGGTGCACGGACAAATACCGCAACAATCACTTTAATCTATGGCTGTGATTATAGGAGTTATAATAACTAAATATTTAAATTGTTATTAGTAGAAGGAGTTTAGTTTTAGCAGTTTACATCACTGCTGTTTTCTCGTTGTTTGAAACTGGTCCCCTGTAGCTTCATGAAAGGTTTAAATGTCTGATCTTATGTGTGCCAAAACCTCAGCTGCTTTGTCTCCTCACCTGCTTGCACCATCGTGTTATACGTGTGTTATGTGTTTTTCTAAGAGATGATACATTATTTGAGGGAGTTAATTGGGTTCACTTGTGGTATTAGGAGTGGGGGGAGTAGGAGGTGACACACAGAAGGACTAAGATGTGTAGAGAGTTGGAGCTGTGGGCTCAATGAGTACATTTGAAAGGCTGGAACATTCATTGTGCTGGAGTGGTCATCTTGTGGCTCACTTATGAAAAGGGCCAAGCCATCATCATCAACCACTCAACCATCAACACAATGGAGTCCTCTTGTTTCCCATCTCTGGTTTGCCGGCATTTGGTAGTGTGTGAATTAGGGGGTGTGTAGAAATATAGATAAAAGCTGGGCTGATCAACAGCACTAGAAGGTTTGTTTTGGTCACTTAAACAGCAGATACTGTAGCTGGGGACTACTGTGCAAAAAAAGGCTGCAGAATGAGGGACATATGAAAGTGTCACTCAGTTAACAAGCAAATCATGTGGCCCTACTGAAGTGGACTGGATGCAGCAAACCACAACCAACAGGTGCTCTGAATATGTTTTACAAAGCACATTCAGCGAGACAGTCGTAATGAGAAAGGCATCGTGAGTTAACGTCAGACTATGAAAAGACTCTCCTGACAGCAGAAAAGGATCATGTCAGCTAATTAAAAGATGCATTATCGGGTTACTTTTTACAGTAGCTCTACATTTAGCATCACAAAAAAGCAACTAGGAAAGCTTTTTGTTGCAAATACTATTAAGGCAGCTACTTATACTATCGACAAAGGTTGGTTATATAGTCAATTACATCTGCAGCTGACTTGGAAAAACTTGTGTCAGGCTTACTAAATATCCCCTCGAGTCTCATGGACAGCCATCAACA
This sequence comes from Diplodus sargus, assembly GCA_903131615.1. Lineage (NCBI taxonomy): Eukaryota > Metazoa > Chordata > Actinopteri > Spariformes > Sparidae > Diplodus > Diplodus sargus. Next base: position 1,448,579 of record CAEMYA010000009.1, read on the forward strand.
CAAGAAAACAACATAGAGATGAGGCCCTTTGTGCATCGTCCTTGTGGAATTAATGGTGGAAATGGTGTGGAGAGAAAAGAGGCCTCACTTTGCTGATCACTCCTATTGAGGTGCTGTCAAAATCATTGGCTTAATACATCAATGGGATCAAGCCAGAAATAACAACAAGAGCGAGTGATTAAATAATCAAGTTGTTTGGGCTGAAAAAATAAAAAAAGTCATATTCAAACAGTAAAATATGGATTTAACAAGTCTGGATGACTCACTTGTTGTCAGATTTACCAGATAATTACCAATTTTTTGTCAAAAATTGCTGCCTAGAGGAGCGGTGAGGCTGTATCTGTGCCAAAGCTCCAACAGCCACAAGGTTTTCCAGGATGAGCACCAAACAAGACAGCCTGTCTATTGTGTTGAGGACAGTAGAGGAACACATTGCTGACAGCTCGAGGGAATGAAGCATTGTGCTGCTGCTTCGTCTGAAGAGAGAATGACAGAAGAGAAAAGGCCACAGGAGAAAATTTAGACTGAGTCTCCATGGTGACTCCATACTTTGAGGAGCTGCCCTGGTTCTTACAGTCTTGACTTGGTGCTAACAAGATATTTCTAACAAAGTCTAAACACTTATGAGGTCGTACTGGAATCAGCGTGAGTTGTTGGAGCCTCAAAAAACTTGTTGTTTTGGATATTTACCCTCAAAGGCCATATGGCTTCTTCTCAGAGCGCTGTGGGCATGTACAGGCTGCCAAACTTATGTCATTCACAATAGTTCATGCAGTCTGGTATCCTCTTGACCGTTATAAAAGTCTTCCATCCTTAGCAGAGGTGAATTTCATCGTTCGATTTAGAGATTCAGTTCCCGCCGGTCAGTTTGGCAGGAAGAATTGTTCGTATCGTTTGTTTGTTTGTTCATTCAGTCGTGTTTCTGGTACAACGTCGTTTAGTGGTGAATCATGTACTGCACAATTCTCAGCTCCTCGTTCTCAAACGATCGTGCTACCGGTCAACATAACACTGTAGTTCAAGGCGAATACATGGCTGCAACTTCATGATTATGTGTACTTTTAGACAACACAACAGTGGATAATGTGTATATTCACCTTGACATTAAATTGACACGTATTGAAGGTAAATCAAGGTTGACTGACTGACTGAAGGAGAACGATGAGATATGAACAAAATGAAATGTTTTTTTTCTTCATGAAAACGGTTGCTATGCTTTCCTGTTTCTCATTGGCTAAAATTCAATGACAGTGTCCTAGACTCAGCATACGATTGGCTGGCTCTCAGTCCTCTTCACCCCTCTAAACTTATAACTTAACAGGGAACAACACAGCTACTAGTCTGTGAGAACGAAAGAACGAACGAGAGAGAAGTGAAACGTGGAATCAGTTCAGTTAGTTCACCTTAAAGAGTCGTTCCTTCGAACTGATTCGTTCACAAATGAGCCATCTTTACTCCTTAGTTATTGTTGTATCTCTGCCAAATTTACGGATTTAGCACCGCAAACATGCAGTTTCGTTGGGAGTATGCTGGAAAATTAAGCCAAATTTTTAAGCCAGACCTGATTCCAGTTTTCTTTCTAAGAAATACAATTGACAATGTAAAAATCATTCATATGTTCATAACAAAGCCTTTCACTATCGAAAAGGCCTTATTCTAATGTTTTTCTCACTAAAGCCACAGAAACAGTTAGTTCAAAAAGTCTTGTGTTTTGTAGAAATACCATCCAAATGAAAACAAACCGCAGTATACTGTGTCCCGCTTCATCTTCTTTGTGAGATATCTTGTTCTGTTACCTGTTTTTGAAATGATCTAAGAAATGTTTTTGTTGTTAGTTAAGCGGTATCTGGGCCTCATATTGTGAAAGGTAAAAACAGAGAGGAATCTGTCTGTATCTGACTGTAAATTACGACAAAACCTAGTAAAGACGCTCAAATTGAGCTGTATCTGACACTGCCCAGATGATCATAGCTGCCTAAAGCTCACTGGTTCCAGTTCCCGAGTCCAGTTGATTGGTTAATATTCAACAATAATCCGATGGTTTGAATTCAACTTTTGCTGGCAGACTTTATCAGAGCTAAGCTACTGAACGTGTTATCTCGGTGTGGTAATTCTAACAAAGCTGTTTAGAGGTTACCAGGATAAACAACACAAAGGTCAGATTTATGCTTTGTTAGTATTCCTAAATAACACGTTTCACTTTGACATGAGAAAAGGTATTTGGTCAGCTAATGATATGCTTGGAGGCCAAACGCAACGTTACGGCTGTGTCTCCATACCCAGGGATGCTAATATTAGCAACTTACATTGTGGCCAACAAACATTGCTTAATCCAATCCGCACAAATTTCTCATTCATTTTGGTTGTGGAAAATTTATTTGAAGACATAATAGGGTAATCAAATCTAAAGTAAATCAATACAGTGTCATATAACGGGCGGTTTAATACTCAGACAACAAATCTGAGCTTACTTGACTTGTCTGGTGACATAAGCACAGTACTGTCGGCTATTTAAGCAAACTTCTTCACACAAAACTCTTCGCCCTTTTGGCCATAATTACTGTTGAAATACTCAGTTAAGATAAGCTTCACACTAACATCACACAGCTCACCAATCCTGTGAAGCGATTCTGGGGACACCTGGTAAATACTTGGCCAACCCTGTCAGTACGCGGTGCTGGGATTTCAGCTCGTGCCCCTTTTTACTATTTCAGCCTTAATCCCTGCTCAGGCTTTTGTGATTTAGGATTGAGGCACTGTAAACCACCTGGAGACTGTGCCGCGTATTAGTTTTAACTACTGATAGCACATACACCCAGAATTCACTTGTTTAGAAACACTGTTTTGACTGTTGGTTACATTTATATATCTGTACGTGGTGTCATGTAGCTTCCTATTCCTCTTAGCAAGGTAGGTTGTGATGCAAAGAGGGGCTCATCTGAGACTGATTGTAGTAAACAGTTTTTTTTTCTGTTTTTAAAAAAAATCAGTGTGGGAATTCATCATTGCAAAATAATTATTTGTCGCATCTACAGTGTCTAACATTATACTAAAAGGAGTGGAAGGCATCGTCTCTGTGTGACAGCGTGTTGCTGTTCATATGCTTGAGGCAGAAATAGCTAAACAAATGCTGCCTTTGCTGTCAGCACTGAAATTACAGTTGTGGAAAAAATTTCCAAAGAGATACACAGGGGGAAAAGTGACATTGGTATTATTCACAGCAGGTGTGCGCATTTGCTGTCAAGTAACATAGTGATTTCAAACTTCACACACACACACACACACACACCAACTCTGGAACAGAAGCGTGTCAGAGATGCAGTTTTACAGTAATTTTATTCCTGAAAGATTATGGCACTTGTGACAAAATCATCAGCGGCCGCACAGTTTGTCATGGCAACCGAAGATGACAAAAGGACTTTTTTCATACTTGGAGAGCGGGGCATTGACAACAGACTTCATCGTAGGCTCGTGGACAAAGACACATGGAAATAGGAGGAATACATCGGAGCACGAGACATGAGCATTCTCTCTACAAGCGACACACTCTGTGACTTCTCCTAAGATGAAACGAATGTCCCTTCGTTGCAGGTCTTTTCGCCACTTGTGCAACACCTTGAATGAAACGACCTTGGGACGAAATAACACATTTGGTTACCTTGTTGCCGTGGCCCTAAGAGAACCATTTCCCGGTGAAAGAAATGGTTTACCGATATCATGTGAAGGCCAAAGAGACCCAGCTGCAGCCCACAGGGACAGTTTGTCTCTATGTGTAAGTGTGTTCAGTTTCTCTATTCTATAATCCATCTCTGTCAAAGGTGTGTACACTTCAGTCCTTAAAGAAATCTCTCCTGTCCTTCAGATAGCGAATTGCTGAGGCTCTAAGAAGACAATTTGACTGATTTCCTACGCCTAAACAAACTAAATAAACAAACCCTTTTCGTTTCCATGACTGCATAAACAAACTGACTGTAAAGGACAATACAATTTATATTATTTGTATATGTTGATGACGGTTCTCAGTCGTCCAGGTCATGATAAATCTGTGCTGTATCATAGGCAGCTGGACTTGTTTCAGTTTCTTGAACATTCAATAAACTGAAATGAGTCCAGGTGCCTTCGATCCAGCACTAAGAATTATTTATATAGCACCTTTAAAAAAACATAGATGCACCTTTCTCAATTCAAACAGTGTTCTGTTGACCTTATTTTCCTCTGAGAAGAGCTTGATCATTCAGTAATAGAAAATATCAGTATTTCAGTATTTTAGTTTGTATTGATTACCTCACTAATACTGTGAATATAATCATTCTGAAATTCGTTTCTAAAGCTACATATTGTAGCATCTTAGTTATATATATTTTTTTCTAGTCAAGCCTGTGATGTGGCTCCACGGATGGCATCGAAAATCTCTTTGCCCATCTCTTTGCTATAGACACAAGGAAAAACATAGCGATCATCTATTTGTATCATTACCTTCATGAGGAAGAATCCTACAAACTACGATGATCCAGAGTGCCACAATGAGGCTCACATTTTTGTTTTTCAGTGGCATTTCTCAACAACTTTTTGAATGAATTGCTAATATTCCAATGTGTTCAACACTCTGGTTTCTGATCAAAAACCTCCAACCTAATAACATTACCATCAGTCAGCTGTACTTTGTATTTATGATAATGAAGAAATGTTTGCACGCTAACATGTAAGAGTGTCACGACTCTCCGAATCCAGGAATTTGACTTGACTTTTGATTTCATGGTCAGGCTTCAATTGGATTGTTGATAGAATCATTTTTGCTTTCAGCACTGATGGCCATTAATAGTTGTTAGGTTTAACACTAATGAACACCATAAAATCAGACACGGACTCAGAGTGTTTTGTCTTTCTTGGCAAAGGGGAAGTACGGATGTCAGCTCTGTGAGTCTGACCAGCAGTCTTCCAAAAATACCTTCCCCTTGCACATCCTTTTATTCAAAAGCAGTGGCCGTGATCGCAATATGATTGGTTAACACAGAATACAGATAACAACATTGTTGTCGTGCGGATGAGCAGATATATGTGTCTTGTGGTTAGCCTCGACATTCTGTAACATTCCACAGACTTTAAGCAAAGCAGGGCAATGAATTGTACCATGTGAAAAACTGATAATATTCATGTATTTCATAATTCCAACAATAGTCTATCACATCTAGATTTGTAAAGATCAACAGATCATTGGTTTTATGCACTGACAGCTGTTATTTACATTTCCAAACTCTTCTTAAACAGACAGGGGGATTCAACAACAAAACAACATAAGATAGAAATTCACTTTGTTACATGAACAAATTATCAAAGTTCTCAAAGTTTCTCAGAGCTGTCTTGAGTAAACTCTCTTTTCAAATAAATCAATAAAAGATCTCTGGAAAAGAAAATAAACCCAACATCTCAGACACTGTGGGTGGTACCTCTGGTACCAGTCAGTTGATCATCTTCATGCACACAGGGTAAGTGTCTGGAAGAACCAACCAAACGGCCAGAGTAAATATTAGCCAAGTATGTTTCTGCAAAACTGTAGATAAGTTCAAGTTGTACGTTTCATTATGCTGCAACTGTAAGTTTGTTAAGGTTCAATTTTATATTTCTCTCTTGATGTGCGTCAGCTTTGATTGTGTTAAGGCGCAAAAACCTTGGTTATGTTTAGGAAAACATCATGGTTTGGCTTAAAATACCTCTGTTGGTTGCCACAAATGCGACGGGGGATGGACTGACTTTGTGTCGAAAAATATCGTGTTTTGTTGCCGCTTTAGTCGCTACAGACACATCTATAAATGTCCTGAGGTCTGGTTAAAAATATCCAGTGGTGTCATGCTTTCAAATGCAAAAACACAGATTCAACAAGAGTTGGAAATGGAAAAGGGCTAACTAGCCAGTGAGGACAATAAAATAATTTAAGCTGACTCTAAAGAGTGTTGAAACATCTCTCAATATAAAAAGTCCTTATTTGTCGGTATAGTAGCATAATGATGTCCTCACAGCTGGAGACTCTGGAGATTAAGGTGCTTTTGCGAACGCTATGTTTACATAATTGAATTCTGTCAGCCCGACAGATTCGTCATTATAGCATCGGCTAAATATAGAGGTGAGTGAAGCACTCATGTAACCTCGTAAAAAGGATGTCAAGGATTTCCAGGATGAAGGAGCAAAGCCGCTGAGGAGAACAGGATGAGGAGGAGAGAGATATTTCCAGAAACAAGAAAAAGAAATCTTCACAGGTCACCATTTCACCAGGTGGGGCCCCTTTTAAACGATGCACGTCAGCCAGACTTTCCGCTATGACATGCGAACAGAGATTTACATGAAATAGCTGCATGACATGAATCTGTCTATCCGCGCTGATGAAAACCCTGAGATTACAAAAAAGTGTCTGATGACTTATGAGGTGTTTTTATAGTCGGATTACAACCTGCGTAATTGGTCATTTGAAAACCACCACAACCGGCCGACCTGCATTGTCATCCCTGGAGCTGTCCTGTCAGTGTGGCTAAAAACTAACACCACCCAGGTGTATTCAATGTGAGGAGGAAAGAGG
>CAEMYA010000009.1:1455172-1496018 GCA_903131615.1 Diplodus sargus
GAGGAAAAAAAAAAAAATCATCCTACGAGAGCACCTTAGCCCCGCTGTGGGGAAACAAATCCAAACTTAACTGTTGTATGTTTTTAAAATAACTCCCTGAACACCTCCCCCCAAGCACATTAATTATTTACATCTACTTATGAGTGAGTAATTGCTGCATGTCAGATTTGTCCTACTGGAGGCTGCCGGCGCCAAGAAACTCCTTCATGTCACAGGCATGCTGAGCCGACTCTGTGGTCTGACCGCAATGAACAACATGACATTGCATGTGGTGTTAATGAACCCCTTGTGTCTACAGAAGGACTAAGAGCCTTTCAGTGCATTCTGTAATTACTTCTCTCGCTCTCTCTTTCTATATATATATATATATATATTAGTGTTTTTTATTGTTGCTGAAGGGCTCTCCTCAAACAAACAGAAAACGATGGATGCACTTCACTGTGAATGTTCAGAGTTTTATCGAACTGGAAGAAGCCTCACTGTTCATTGACGGCTCTCCACCAGCCGTGTCAGTGCTGCATTAAAAGGAGAATCGAGCCCTGACCCTGTATTTACGTGTTTTGGTGTGTAAATGATTCAAGCTCGCCAAACATTTTGCAATCGGTCCAGCAGATAGCCTCTGCCTCTGAGACTTCTCCTCGAGAGAGACCTCTGCTGAGTCTCTGCTTACAAATGGCTCGTATTATTGACAAAAAGGTCTGTCTACGTAGAAACTGTTTCCGTAATGTTGTCAGACATTTGATGACTGCGACATTGGCGACAACAGCTGCAACATTTTCCCTCGGGGGCGACTCCAACCGTCAAAGTTACAACCACTAAAAGCCGGTGTCTGAAAACATTACAGAAATGATTCCGGACAGAGAATAAGAGAAAAATAAGCAATAAAAGTAAATAAGATCCACTTTGTGTCCACACAAGTCTCGTTCAAAGCCGATGTACTTTTTGTAAGTGAATTATTTACGTACCCAAACATGTAAACATAGGACCCAGGTTTCAAAAATACCAGAATTACCCTTTACGTTTCTGCTAATGCAAACATTTCTTCCTCCTTTAGTTCTTTAGCTTTACTTCTCTACAAAAAACTAAAACTACACACACAGGGGACAGGCGCTGTTGATATTTTCAAATCCAGACTAAAGAACACATCTTCTTTCTGTGAAAATCTCTCCCGACTTCACAACCCAAATCAATGATCTTCCTTGTTGACTATCTTCCAGTGGGAACACTGTATGATCTCTGTTTTTAAATTGCTTACCCAAGCATGTTGTTCTATTAACCTGTGTATGAATGTGAATGCTTAGAAATGTGTGTAATATCTTGTTATTTTTGCCATCCTTTTTCTCTGGTTATTGAATTGCAAAGTGTAATACTGTGTAAGTCTATTACTGTGATGGCAAAGGTCTCATAACCCTTTGCAAAATAGCCATTTTAATGAAACATCTCATTCGGACAGCCATTTTTGTGCCCAAACCGTAACAATGGTGCCGTCACATTGCAGAATGTTTTTATCTTTCAACAGCGCTGTGTTCTGAAAGGCACTGACAAATGCTGTTGTTCTGCTGATAAGGGCATCATCAGAGGGCACAGACAAACAATGACTCATTGACTGAAGGGCAAGAACGTGTGAAATCTTAAGGATTTCAACCTTAATGTGACGCACAACAGAAAAACAAACTTTTTTCCAGCTCAAAACTTGATGCTGTTTCATGTGATCGAGCCGCCTAAGACCACGGTTATTACTCCTCAGTACACCTCTGTTCCATTTTCTAACCCTCGCCTTAAGTTATTAAAAACCAAAAAGGTTGCGATACAACAAGCAGAGATGAGCTCTCCTGAGGCTGAAAAACACAAGAAATCAATAGTGGCTATCACTGTTAGATGAGAGTTGGCAGCTGTGTGGAAAACAAGCATATGCAATCTCCTGAAGACTTTAATGAAGAATTGACAAACAGAAATTTGAATGTTGCAAGAACAAATGGAAGCAAAATGGTCTTGCACACACACAGTGCCATGAGCAACAGCGGGGCACTCTGTGCACTCTTTATATTTGACCCTTTGCAACGAAGAAGTGCCATTAAATTAAGCCCAAAGTGGAGCTGATATTGGCGCCTCATTATAGGCCACTTAGGAAAATTCAGAAACCACAGTGGTGTCCAAACAAGCAACTCAAGGTTGCACAATGCTGTAATAAGACCAATAATAAGTTTAATGGCCCTGAAAGCAAAAGCCTGAGACTAACATGGGAGTTGATGTATATATCGGCTCTCGTCTGAGATCAAGGTCCACGCTGAACTCTGAATTCTGCTGAGAGCAAAGTGTCGAGCTGTGGCAAGAACACAGACACACAATTCAATTCTATACATCCTTACGCTGAAACAAGTGAATAAGTTGAGTGCCAGCAACTCCCATAACAACAAACATCGCTGTTCCCAAAACAGCACAACCGTTGCAGCGCAGCAGCCTCAGGCCGATCAGACTTTTGTCTAATGCTTGCAGTTTGCAGTGCAAAAACATGTATAAAATATCTCTTATTGACCAATTGATAATTTCATTTTACAATATTCTATTACAACTTTATATATACTGTATATACTCTACTATCAGGTTTTATTGTATTGCTGGATTGGTGACAAAAAACTGCAGTGAATCACCAGCACTGCAAAGAATCCATCAATGTTTAAAGTGTTGTGTGACTGCAAAGATTTGAAAAGAAAGCCAACAAGGAAACCGGTAGAATTGTGATGGGAAGATACAGACCTTTTCTCAAGGCAAGAGAAAACTACCTTTTTGTGGCGTATGATTAAAAGCAAGAGAATGCTTTACAGCTCCAGCCTCTTGAAATAAACTCCTGACCATCACCATCAACATCACAGACAGCCTAGTGGAACCGCAAAAACATTCTGAAAAATCAAACAGCACCATTGAAAAACAAAGTAGGAATTTCTGAACAAATAATACTTGCTCATGTAATGAATCGATCGAGCGAAAACAATAAAACAACGAGCCAATCAAACTTTAATTTGATGCCTTGGAATATCGGGGTTTGGATGAATAAACAGATTATGAGCCCCGTTTTTATAAACATCACTTGCACCTATTGATGGGGCGGCATCAAACTGATATGATTTGTGAATACAATGTATTGTGGTATCAATATTTTTGCTATTGCCGTGATAACCTTTTTTCTCTGTCTGTTGGTTATTTCATTACGTGGCATGTTAATATTTAATACCCTCTGGGGTTCAGTGCTTTATTAAAGGCTTTTAATAAACAGTAACTTCCTAACTTATTCTGCCCAAGGGTGTCTGAATGTTTTTTTTCTTTCATGTGATCATTTTTCATCTTCAAAAGTAGCAGAAGGTTCCTTGGACATGCAGAAGTCTTTCAACTTTAACACTGAATCTAAAATCTTTTTTCCCTCCTGTCAGTCTGCTTGGAGTTTCTTCTACTTTATACTTTATTGATCTCTCCATACTTCATTTCCATATTGACAAAATTAAATGTAGCTGAACTTTAATCAATAAGGAATAAATGAACATTCTGTGGTAATAAATACATTGGTTACGTTATGTCTTCACACAGTGTTACACAATGAGTTTAATGTGATACTGGATTGTTTTTCAGTTCAAATCAAATCAAATCAAATCAAATCAACTTTATATATAGAGCACTTTTCATACAATGACATGTAGCACAAAGTGCTTTACACAAGAAATTGTGTGAAGACAAAAAATGAAGGTACTGCTTGAACACTGAGTCATTTCTAAACCACGTTTGCTAATAACAGCATACATGCAAGGTACAAAAGATGTTAAAATTGGATATTTTTTAATGAAATAATTGATTCTGATGCATCGATTCACACATTCTGTTACATCGCCATCACAGTCCGGCTCTCTGCAGTCCATCAGTGTCATGTGACGTGTGAAAACCTGTTGTGTCTTATTTTGTTTCGATTCAGATATTCAAATGAATGTACTGGACACTCATGGTACATGATTACTCTGCTGCTATGAGGAGAGCCAATCTGCCGGCCCAAGCTGCCATTCATTACGAACCACTCAGAAATATAAGAAGCACTCTGAAAGTCCAAACTGCTCAAATACATTTTAATGGCTTTGAAAGGGTTGTCTTGGTTGGTGGTTATACAGCCCGTTTTTGACTTGTGATATCTGAATATTTTTAAGGAGACCTTGGGACAATATGTCAAAACATGATCTTTTGACAACCCTAACCTAGTTGTTATTGTGCCTAAACCGAATCAGACCACAAGCACAACGTCCTCATGACACAGGATAGAAAATCTAACCTAAGAAACGTACAGTCATTACAAAAAGAGAAATGTAAAGTTGAAACATAACCTCGGTTTGCCAACATTTATTCCGACTGATGATACAGGAGAGTAGCTTACACGTGTGAGAATGAGGAGATGAACAGCTGTCATGGGACGTTATTTTTGGATCCCTGCTAAATCTGGAGCTGAATGTTATTGACAGCCTTGACAGTTCAATGGTGCTGTGTAACAATGTTGTCCAAATACACAGAAACTCCTGAAAACACCCGCTGCTCATGTTCCCCATGTCACTCCTCTGAGCTATGTCGTTTTGTTGTTGTTTTTCACCTGAGTGCTGTCGTTCATAAAGTTCAAACGTGGATAAAATATTTTCCTTATGTGTACTGTACCGCTGAAGGCTGAGGTGCTGTAAGGATAAGGCTGTTTGGTCTCATCTGTGGTCGGTGCCGAGGAGATTTAATATCCATCTGGTTACATTTTTTTCAGCTTGACATTTTCAACTGACTGGATTTTATTAAGCTGCCGGCCCGAATTCAATATATTCAATTCAATACTTGTCAAAAGTTTGATCGTCAGAGGAATAGACATCACGAGGGCCCCAAACAAACTCAAGTAATTAATTGACTGATGTAACACGAGTAATAGTGTTCACCACAGTGGCTCTCGCTCTGAAGCAGCCAGTGAGCTTCTTCAGGAGTCGGATGCCGTAAAGCTCAAATGTACGGTGGCCCTCGGGGTCAAAACAGTGAAATGTTGTTGTTTTGTAGAATGTTGTTGTGCTTTCTTCAATGTGGTTTTCAGAATTTTTGTTGGCTTTTGACCTTTAGGGCCACCATAAAACTACGTCCAACATTTCAATTGTTTCATGGTTTCTATTATTTAACACAAAAACCTTAATTACAACTTGGCATCATGTATCACCTCCTTATTAAAACCGGTCCCTGAGTCATTATTTGACTCGCTCAAGGCTAATTGCTCGAGGTCCCACGTGCAATCACAAAATCTGCTTTTATTTTCCGGGCTGCACACGCTGGGGTCATTTTTAGAACACACGTCATGAAAGATGTAGTTTCATGACGCGATGAAGTAGCGTGGGATCATGGGAGTTGCCGTCCTCATTGTTTACCAGCCTCCACTGCAGATGAGAATCTGACTATATGACTCAGGCATAAATGTACATAGACAAGGTCACATTCAGTCAGGTTTGCTGACTTCCTTACCAAATGAAACCTGATGTTATCTTAAGCAAAATTACCTAGTATCTGGGTTTGAACGTTGTCAGGAACATTTGGGATAATATAAGCACACAACTCAAGAAAATTCAGGACAAAGGTCTACTCATTTTGGACATTTTATGCAGAAATGTCACATATTTTGAATACCGTGATTACAAACCCCTCCACTCTTGAATTTAACGCGTAACTGTTACCGACTGTTCAGTTGTTGTCCATGTGATTGCTTACTTGATTATTACTCTTATCTTACTATCGACGTCTCTGAAAATGAAGACGTGCCCTCAATGATTCCTCAAGATTTAAATAAAGGACAGAAAAAATCAATGCATTATATTTCATAATACAGTCAATTAGACAATGATATGGATCGACTGTATGAGGGGAAAACATAAGTAGAGTCAACACATCATCGGCAAACCTCCTCAGGCATGACAGTCGGCCCGATTGTATTATCCACTAAGAAGATAAAGCGAAGGAATCAATATAAAAAAAGAAATCCTTGAGTTATAAATGCGCATTTTAATTGATCATGTTGCATCTGATTAGAGCTTAACATGAGTCATGTTACCTCAGATTTAATATGTTACGTTTAGATGTAATCACACTACGTCTCATGGGCCCCAATTATAGGCAGCTTTGCCAATAAGTAACTGACACCGCATTTAAATATAATCAATCTCTACAATACGCTGGAAAGAGATTAATAGCTCCATTAATCAACATGCAGTATGTGGACAGGATAATGAAAAATGTGATAAAACTGACGTACGTCTACGTCTGAAATAATGATGTTGTGTGAGCCGTCGTCTTCTAAATACACAAGTGGTTAAAAGATCTATCCAGCGTCTGTGACAGGAGGATTTTTATCCACGACTCTGACGACGGGAGTTTTGATTACTGATTTTCAGCTCGTCTATGAATCAACCATTGAGCTAAAATGACGACATTGCTTCTAAATACAGCAAAAACTGTAAAAAGCTTAATCAACAGCGGAATGGATCCATAAACATTCCGGCAAAATGATTAGACATCCATTAAAGGAGACTTCCAGATGTTGAGTGTCAGCGAATATGGGTGTTTGAATGCTGCTAGACTGAAGAAATAACAGCGTGACTAGTGCAAATCTTTGTACAGTAATGAATACCTAAAATATCAACTCACAGAAATGTATGGTTGCAGAGACATTGATAAAGTGACAAAGATTAAACACTGGGGTAAGAACTTAAACCTCACAGTAGACATTATATCAAATAACAACAGTGTCAGATTATGTGACAATAAGTAAAGATTATGATTAATATTACTTCTTATTGCTTTTATTCTGCAGACATCAGGGAGCGTCCATCTCTGTGGCAGATAAAATGTAAAATGTAATGCAAACTTTAAGTCTAACTGTCTCAACTGAACCATTTATCTAAAGCGACAGCTCCTCTCGCTGCTTTTTCTATTCAGTAATCATGGTTGTGCACTCGACTTCACCCAGCACCTGGTCTTAAAAAAAAAGGCAGTTTTGAAGAAAGTAACCGCGCCCGTGCGGGAATAACAAGCCGAGAGGCTTTTCTTATTCTGCGAAAACAACCGAGAGGTCATCGCAGCCTCGAAGATGTCGACATAATTGGCATCCAGAGCTGCTGATTCACTTCAAGAGAGACGTGTCGCGTTGACGTAGTTGAGGACGGAGCAGCGAGCTTGTTTGAAAGAGGTTAACGAATCTGAATGAAGACTTTCGTGGAGGCCTTGAATCTGTCACAAAGGCAATGAGTGGAATGCTTGTGGTTGTTTATTTTTTTGCTTTGAATTGTATTACTGCTGCGGTGCATGACCACTGGCACCACTGTTCACACTGTCAGCGAATGACGGCAGTCCAGACTGATAATAATAATTAATTCTGGACTCCAAAGATAAATGCTGGTAACATACGTCTCTGCAAACCGTGGCGATGTCCCAGCGCCGATATTCGACCTCCAGTCATTAATGTCTACACTAAATGAATAAAAAGTATTCACGCAATACCTTTTAAAACTGTGGTTGAAAAGTGCTTTAGAAATAGAGACAAAAGACATGTTAATATTTACAAAGAGGTTGATTTACCGAGTCATATCAACTTTAAGCAACGTGTGTTTCATGTCACTTCTTTTCCTCAAAATAAGAACTACACAAGCATTTTGATGGTACAGCGTCTTGTATTAGGGTGAATGGTGTCTCTGCAACAGACTTGATGAGTTTCAGTAGTTAGCACCTACATTACGTCAGACAAACTGTTACAGGCCCGGGATTTGCATTTACGACAGTGGTGTTGCGTACTGAAACTGTGTGTACTTTTTTTAACAGACAGGATGGCATTTAAAAAAGTTGTTTTTTTAATACTGTCAGTGTTTTGGTTACTACACTGACTCCATGGAATCTTTGCAGCATGAAAGCAACGCAGTACAAAAAACATTTCTAAATCTGTAAACACACACACACACACACTGAGATGGGAGGCTACACTGGAATCCAAAACAGTTGAAACGCTGTCTGTAAAGTGTTCCCGCGCAGCCTCGACCAAACACTCAGCTAAACTCAACAAATAACGAAGCGGCTTACTGCTAAACTGGCACCGCTCATAAAATGATCTCCTTTCATCAAACACGTTGTAAGTTATTAAATCGCTGGTCCAATATTACAGTTAAGTTTCTGCAATCATCGAATTCTGCATCAAGTGACAAGAGACATATCTGTTTAATTCTTTGGTCCCTTCTTGCTTGTCGGGTTTTTTTAACCGTTGAAAAAGCAGCGTCATTGTTTGCTCCACTTCCAGTTTTTTTCTTTCTCTTTAACCCAGCTGGAGGCATCGAGCCTTGAATTCAGGTCAGGCAGTCATCCTGCATACCTTTTATGGTGACTGTACATGAGTCCAGCTTGTGTGTAAAAAAGCTTGTTAATGATGTTTACTGTTACATCAGAGCAGTGCCTCGGACAGTTCTCCTCAAACTGCTCGTTTTAATGGCGCAGGTTGCCTCTTTTATTATTATTTTACTGGATTTCTTTTAAATTAAGTCCTATTAGGTGATGTAATATGTTTATTTCGTTAGGCGAGAGCAGTGATGTTTCAGCATTAAGGGCGAACATTATCCTGCTGCTCTGCTGTATCTCAACATTCACATCTTTTGGTGCACATTATAAAACCTGTTTACCTTGGGATATTTTACAGTTTCCAGAGAGGGGTATGCTCATTTCACTTTAATGTAGTATAGTGTACTAATACTGACTCATAATCAGTATCAACATACAAAAACAACACTTTGTGAAAGCAACTGACTCACAGTGATGAAGAACTCCTGGTCTGAATAACCAAGACATTAAAGACATAAAACAAAACGCAAAAGACACTGACTGTATATTTTGATTCTATGTTATTACAGTGACTTTTTCTAACTACACAATATCATTTTAGTTACATTACAATTTTTGGCTAGTTATCACTTTTATTCAAATTAATATTTTTTCCCCACCTCGTTTTAGTTCAATATTCTAGCTAATTGTGTACAATTGACATACAACTTTAAGATTCCTGTGGTCAGATATTGTTGCACATTGCTTGTTAGAAATAATAATTTTCTATCGATTTACCATAAAAAATCAAGATCTTAAACGAGTCATTAATTGGCAAATAATGTATTATCATGGTTAGCATTTTTGGTTTTGTTATTTCTTGTTCCATTTTTTAAGTTCTCTTCTCATGTGTCGTGTTTTGCTCTTCACTTCCTCCCTTTGTGTTTTTCCCGACCCTTTTCCTGTTCACCAGTGTTTCATCTGTGAATTATTCCTCGTCTATGTAAGCTGGTGTTTCTCTTTCACTCATCAGTTTGTTCGGCCTGTATTCCCACTGCTACTGTGTTTGTACATTATAGTTTTTGTATTTTTGTGTCTCTTTAGTTCTCTGAATTGCCTCTACCTGCTTCTTGTGTTATTTTTGCCACCTGCCTTTTTGCTTCTTTCATTTTTGACTTTTGGACTGTCTGAGCTTGGACTTTCAGCTTCATGTTAATAAAGCTTGCTCTCTGTTCTGTTGCCTGCCTGTGTCCTGTGATTAAGTCCCTCTTTGTTCAACCATGACATGTGCATCTCACTAACCAAACTTGTCACCTGCATCAAATAACAGCAAAAATATTTAGCATGCAAACCAATCTGTGAGTGATTACTTGTAATATCATGTCAATAAAATCAAGTTTTATATCAGATTCTTTCTGATGCAGAGTTGATTTCCGGCACCTACTTCCATGAAACATGGAAAATTATGGTCTTAAAAGGTCAAAAAGCAAACAGCAGTGATGAAGGCCAGAAGACAAAATGTGCTGGATTCACAATGAATGTGTTCCTTGTAAACAACTGTTGATGGACTTTTGACCCTTTTCAGCAAACTGTTGCCATAGCTGCAAAAACAAAACTCATGACCTCCTTAGCAAACATAAAAGTTGCACATCCGAACATATTACACAATACAAAAAGCAGTTTTTTATTATTCAAAGGCCTATTTCATATTCAAATTACTCTCTTAACAAACCTGCGGGAGAAAGACTCTGCAAGACCACCTCAATTATATGATTCATTTGATAGGCTTCAATTATGAGGTGTGTTCGTCTAATGCATATAGAAGTTAACACAGATACAGTGCAATCTTTGGTACACGGCTGGACCTTTTTTCTCATTTATCAAACCACACGCAGAATTAAAAACAGGTACAGGTAAAAACATATCACAAAGGTTTGACAACTTGTTTTTTTCTGACACCAGTCCAGCGCATAATCAACACTACTTATGACTGCGTAACTGGCTTGAGCAGCCATTTGCAGTGATGACAATCTGTTAGATGTCATTCCCCTGATGTTGATGACTTTGTATTAATGTAACTCCCCTCTTGAATACGGATGCCCTGTTTGCCTTTATTATAATAACAAACTCACAAACGTTGATTGCCTCTGCCGTCCAATCAGAAAGCTCATTTCGCTTAATGAATCTCATCTCTCGCTTCATGAATGTTTGCGCGGAAACGCATCCACATCATCACTTTCAGCTCTGATATTGCGGGGGGAAATAACACTTGATTCAAACTAATGAAAGAAGACCTACACTTTAGATTGTTTAACATCTGTCGAACTTTGGCTGCATATAAATTGATATTTAAATGTGATGTGAAACAGGGGGCCATGAAAACTGTGTCCTAGAGCTGCATTTTAGACTGGAACGAAAAACATAAATAAACATGCTTGTATTGTACAGTGATGTCAGGGAGGCACCTCGGGCTGAGGTAGATGACACACACTCACACACAGGCAGTGAAAACATAAACTCACATTAAAACTGTATGCTTTTTTACTTTTATGTTAAACACTTTGGGATCATGCTTCATAAATGTCAGTGCTGGCAGGTGGCAAAGTTCATCAATGTCATAATTTGATATCAGGTTGGATTTGTTAGACAATAACTTCCTTGTTTTCATTTGCGGTCAATCAACCTTGACTGTCCTTTCAGATACTGTAACAGTCTCCTCGTCTGTGCCCTCCCTCACAGCTCATTGAAGGTTATAAGTACGTTTTCTTTACCTTTCTCCTGAGCCAGCTGTGCAGTGAGATAAGTGGCCGAGGATCTAAAAATATCCCACTCATTCGGGGGTACGTAGCATGCCGTGTCATCCCAGGTTCTCCTCTGTGCCCTGATGCAAACATCTTGAGATATCATGTTGGGAACTGTAGACAGCATCACACCTTCCCTCTTCCTCCACTGGCTTCCTTCCTTTTTTTCCTTTTTACACCTGCCCACGCTCACTTCCTTTTTTCTTTTTCACCTTCCTTCCAACAACTCTGCTTGCCTTTCTGTATTCTGCCTTTCCTCTGCCCCCATTTCCTCCCATTGTCAAGATATTTTTATATCATATCACATCATCTGTTCTCCCCGACATCCCCTTAACCTGCATTTTACATCATCTCCCTTCACTTTTTCCTCACTTTGTTGACCTTAGCGTGCCACATTCAATCAAACGCACCCACCCACTCATACTAAGATGGTTTTCCCTGACATTCTTATACTTACTAGGTCTCGACTGCATGCAAATATTTATTTTTTGTAATTGTAATTTGGGCAAGCAAGCGTCTCCATATCGATGACACTCGATGTTTAATTTCAGTTTATATCAATACACTTTTGTTTACTGAACAGGGATTAGTTTTGAGCACTGCTTAATATTGAATCTGATAAACTTAACTCCGATAAAAATTCATCTTAGAATAAACTATACAACACCACTACACCCTGGGGCGTATTTGTAATGCTTGTAGCTTGTAAAAATAAAGGCTCTGTAAATGTTTCAAACCACCTCGAGTGCCTGGAACTGGATCATTAATGCCATTTTTTGCTTTCAGTATTAAGTTTTCCTCTCTTTTTTAAAACTAGAGACCATCTTGTGATGCACCAGCCACCGACGCCTGTCGGCACGCTCGCATTCCTGCCCATTACTAGTCAGCCGTCAACATTATTACATGAGACCACAGCCATCTTCAAACATGACCTTTACACATTCATTTTGATCACAACAACCGATTTGTAAAGTTTCCTGACTGCATCATGCAGGGTTGTGTTGACGTGATCTATCCACAGACAGACACGCAGACATGGTGAAAACAACATCAGCTGCACTAGACTGGATGGGGATGATTGAAACTGGGTTAGAATGATTTGCAACTTTAAACAAATGCAGGACCAGGGGCATAAAGTGGGTGGGCCCTTTCCTGCTTCATTCCTCCCTGGCACCCTTGCTTTGACGACACTCATCTTGGAAAAAGCCCTTCATTTCGATCTCAATTACACACCTGTAAAGTTCTGTGATTGTATCTTGCACGATTGTGACGCCAATCACACTGACAATAATCTGTCAAACAGACGTAACACCTGGCAAAACACTCATCATCACTTCTGTGCCATTTCCCACGACAAGCGGCGTCTCCAGGATCACATTTACCGCCAATTGCACCGGCAATGCCCAATTAACTGGTCTTGAGTTGGAAATTAGTCCCAGAATGTATTCACACACACACACGCGCGCACACACACACACACACACACACACACACACACACACACACACACACACACACACACACACACACACACACACACACAGTACACACGTTCGAGTCTCAATGCCACCGCCTCGAGGCACAGCAGCCTGCTACGACTCTCTAATGGCGAGATCAAACATGAGACTTGAGGATATTCCAGGTGTTTGTAAAGCAGGCAGCTAAACAGTTATTGCTTTATGCCACAACACAGACAATTTTTTAAAAGCGACATGTTTAAAGGTGTTAAACGTGTCAATTTGTGGTTCCCTCAAGTAAAATGTTCTGTTGTCATCCGCTGCCAACAGAGCAGCAGCCTCTCTCTCTCTCTCTCTCTCTCTCTCTCTCTCTCTCTCTCTCTCTCTCTCTCTCTCTCCCACTGTGTTTGATGTGGAAGGGAAGAAGAGAGATCAGAGCCGGTCACAGCTCTTGATTACAGCAAAACGCCGTCTTCAAGTAAGCTGACATGAAACTAAAACCCGACCCAGCTGCGAAAAATTTCGGAGGCTGCCAGTTTTCTTGCCGCCAGTTTTGTTTATACGACATAATTACAGTTAAATGGAAAAAAAATGTGCGACTGCGGTGAAATAACCCCAAAGACACTTCAGTGCATATTAAGTTTGATTAATTCTGGCTGTGTGTCTTATTGCCAACATGTCTTATCTGTTTTATTTGTCGTATTCATCCTCTTTGTTGGGAGCTTTATCCAAGGTTTTGTATTTTTAATTGCTTGGTTTTGGTTGCATAAGTCGGCGCATGTTAATTTGTATCATAAGCTCTTCTTTAAAGGCTACAAAGCAGAGGAAACGCTGTCAGAAAGCTGTCATGTGAAGACGACATTAGCACGTACTGCGCTGCGCTGTTTGAATCTGCTGGTGTTTACCGAGAGTCAAGTATGGAAAAACAATCATTATACCTTTCTGGCAGAAGGAGAGTCGTGGACAATTAGAGGCTAGAAAAGGCAAAAAGAGATGAAAAAAAAAACATGAAAGAAAAAGAAAAATTGGGAGTCCAGTGACAGCAGGAAACGAGAGTAAACAGTTTGTCCTTTTCAAGCCGGATTGCTCTGAAGATGGATAAAGGATTTCTCGGCGGTGCCAAGATTGC
Source organism: Diplodus sargus (assembly GCA_903131615.1). NCBI lineage: Eukaryota > Metazoa > Chordata > Actinopteri > Spariformes > Sparidae > Diplodus > Diplodus sargus. Next base: position 1,468,903 of record CAEMYA010000009.1, read on the forward strand.
TTGATTTCAGATAACTGTGAACATAAAAGACTTAACTAAGTGATTTAAAAACTTCCCAAGTTATTACAGTGTGATGAAAATTATTATGGGGTCAAATAAACTGTGAGGAAACACCTTCACAGAGGATCCACTGGAAAAATCTGTTCAGTAGCAAAAGCATCAATTTAATCATTTATTTCATTTAAATGAAAGTATATGACTATGTAATGTTTACGATGTTTTTTTGGTTTTATGGCCGAAAACTTTACGGCTTTATTTCAGACTTACTGCTCTCATCAGCCCATATGTCATAAACAAAAATAATCACAGATATAGCTGTATTGGCCTGCGTTGCCCAATGTGCATCAGTATGAAAAGCTTTATTTTCAGAGATTATAATGAAGACAAAAAAATATGAAGGGTATTTTATAATGATGTAATTCCCAGAGAAGCTTCAGTGAACTGCTGTCATTTCAGACAACAAAGCTTATTGTTAAACTGTAAAACATCCAACCTCCATTAGATATCCTTGTCAAAAATGTTGGACAACCACATCTGAGGGCCAATACATCGAAATCTAATTTTTTTTAGTCCCTGATATCGGTGTCGCCATTCGCCCCAGAAATCGAGTACCGGTCGGGCTCTTCTCATCAGCATCGTTTCCAGTCGCAGCAGGCGACTGTTGTTAGCAAAAAAGCTCTGATAGAATCACTGCATGTTTTCCTGCTGAGCGCCAAAAATCAGACGGATACTGTTAATGATTAACTACTGAACACAATGAAGTACTTAGCAGCTAAAAAGCTGGATATCTCCCTCTGGAGGTGGTGGAGACGAAAACGGAGATAAAGGGAAAATGAATATTGGGCTTAGATTTGCAAGGTGGCCAGAAACACGATGTTGCTCTGTGTCTGCTGGAAATGTACACAAATGGCTAACATGATCACCATGAAAACATAATATTGCATTTAAAATTGCTTTGTAAAACAGTGCAAAGCTACTGCTGCGGGCTGGATAATGCTTAAAAAGTAGCTTGTCCGATCAAAGTCAGAAGGGTTTATACCTGATCCGAACAGCCTCACTGCATTTGCACTCTGTTCTGCACATGCAAACAGAAATACTAGCTTGAGAGAGAAATCAAAACGCCGGCTCATATTTCACCTTTGTGCACAGCTGGCTTTTCAGCTGGACTGAAGGGGGTGTGAATGTTAGATTGTCGGTTGTGAAATGTTAAAGAAATGGTTGGACACAAATCCCCTAATCCAATGTTGGAGAGGTGTGGGAGGATGGAGTTTCCAGAATTATTCAACTCTGACGGAAAATAGCATGGTTTATATATATTCATATCTATCTATCTATCTATCTATCTATCTATCTATCTATCTATCTATCTATCTATCTATCTATCTATCTATCTCTCTCTCTCTCTATCTATCTATATATATATATATATATATATATAAATTTAACTGCACAGAAAGTAATCCATACTAGGATCATTCTGAGATTTGATTTCATGTTAGAATGGGCTTTTTTACTCCTTTAATGAAATGTGTGAGTGGCACCAAGTCAACACCTCCCCGACAGACCTGAGAACAACTGCTATATGGCAACGAAAAGAGGATAACACCACTTTTGTGGTTCTCTAAGGGAGGTTTTGCAGCAATGCATGAGAGGCTAAACTGAGGCCAGTATGTATGGTGAGATCTTTTTCGTTCCACAGATTGGAGGGGTTTTGATGGTTTGACAGGCGAGTGAGGGCAAACGTGATGGACGTTCATGTTAAAGCAAGAAACAGCATTGAATCCTTATCAGTCAATGTCTTTGCTGCCACTAAATTGGAGGGTGGTGTTTGATAACTTAACCACAACATGAAGTTCATTTGAAATGTGCATATGTTAACGGAGGTGTGTGTGTGTCATGTTACCACACCAGCAAGAGAGAGAGAGAGAAAGACACGGCGAGAAAGAGGAGGAGAGGTCGTTAAGGTTCCCCGGCACCACTATCCCTTGCAAGTTTAATTCTTTTTAAATGAGTTTAGGTGTTAAATGAACCCGTGTTGGAGCTAAATTAAATTCCACAGCTATCATTAGAAAGGTTCCCATTAAAGAGCCTTGTGTTGGGAAATTGGCTCCAAGAGCATCCTGGCCCGATAAAGGCAGGATTATTTCTAATTTCCTACGAGCTGCACTCGTTTTGACCCCAAGGGGTTCAGCAAAGCAGGAAAATAGCCCATTAATTGTATCTGAAAGCAGACTGCCATTGTAAAGCACCACAATGCGTAACCTCTGATGATTTGTGTGAAAGAACATTCCCGCAATCTACGCCGCTCCACATCCCAGTTCTGTTTGTGAGCACAGCCCCAAAGATCCTGAATTATTAACAAAACAATGTACGTCACTGCAAAATTAATTGGCCGTCCAAACGCCTGCAAAACATCCAGCATACAAACACGAGTGCGTTATACAATTATTAAGACACAAATCAAAAGGCTAAAAACTACACAACAATCTCACACAATGAGATCGAAAAAAAGGTGCTTTAGATAGGACATGTGCGCCGTGAAATCTAAAGTACTCAAACAGACTATTGATGACTCCCAACATGAGACGCTTTGTTCGACCCGGTGTTAATTAGTCTCTTTACATAGAGCAGGGTGCCGAGCTGGGAACAGTTACGAATATATTTCATCTTAACCAGGCCTGAGATTATTATTCCTGTCTTTACTGTCACAAAAACTCACAACAACAGTGGTTGAGTTGGACAATTAAAGTGGAACTCTCGCCAAAAAGCAACCCAGGCTTTATTTGTGAATGTATATGAGTCAAACCTTTGTGTAAGAGGATAATTGCGACGAAAGAGGCACTTTTAAGATTTACTGTAGTTTTGTTTTCGGGCAAGCTAACTTTCAATGGAGTGCAGGGGCACTCTTACGCTAGCATCAAAATGACGCTATTACGCTATTTTTAACACAAAGAAGGCTCGACACAACATGAAACTTTGCTTGTAGTATCTCTACACATGATCACAAGCACTGAGAACATACTTTGTGTACACAGAGTTTACTAAAAAGAGAGTTGTCGGACGACTCACGTTAGTGGTAGCATCTCCGGCGCACCGCCGTCATGGCAGACAAAAAGTGTCGATCCCCGAGTGCGACCTAACAGGAAGGAGAGTAACGGTGGACCGCTCCTCAAGCCTTCCTGTTTTAAAAATAGCGGTATTGATGCTAGCGTAAGAGTGCCCCTGCACTCTATTGAAAATGAGCTTGCCCGAAAACGTAACCACAGTAAATCTTAAAAGTGCCTCTTTCGTCGTAATCATGCCTTTACACGAAGGTTGTCCCATATACATTCACAAATAAAGCCTAGGTTGCTTTTAGACGAGAGTTTCACTTTAAAATTTTTGAAATCTTCTAAAACATTCATGAGGAAGCTTATCGGTTGTTGAAAGACGGCTGTTTACAGGAGATCAAACCAAACAACAGCCGAGTTCTTGAAAAAAAAGAAGACAAATGGTTTGTCAACTGACAGAAAATGACACAGCAATTATTCCAATAATCAATGTTTCGCTCAAGCCTGAGGCCAAACATGAGCTGGTGCCAGCTTGTCAGATAGACAGCTTGCTACTTTTGATGTCTCATACTAGATACCTTTGTTTTTAGGACCTTCTTTGATTAAATTACAAACATAGCCGAGCAGTTGTATGCGTCCGTAAACCAGTCAAGTTGCAGATTACTGCTGACAGATAAATAACTTTTTTGTCACGATTTGACCATGCAGAATAAACACATTGCTTCCTGAAATGCAACAAATAAGAAAACTTATTTTATTAACACGCACTGTGCATTCACACTGAGATGTGAACATTTGACCTATCAGATGGAGCCCTGGATACATGGGCCATGCTTTCACAACATCTGGCCTGAGCAGATGAAGCCCCAGCTAGCCATCAGCTACCCTAGACTGCGAGGGTGGTTAGCGTGAGGGCTGAGGAAGGAGAGAGGAGCGAATACTGATGACTTTCATATTTGTATCTACTTGTGTATGAGTATCACAAGTCACATCATCCCTGTTATCACACACTGACATTGTGCAGGCCTAATCAGGTTTTATTGAAATGCCCTCAAGGTGTTCACAAGAGAGAGATGGTGGTGGGGTCACAGTGATTTTGACCTTTGCTCACCAAAATCTAGTTAATCCTTGAGTCCAAATGGATGTTTACAGTATGTCAAATTTGCAGAAATTCCCTCGCTGAGATATTGCATTCGCGAGAATGTGTACAGATCAACAACTACAACACCAACGCAATCCCATGAATAAATGCTGGCAATGTACGTTTAAAACTTGCTTTCAGTTGCCTCTCAACATTTGATTTTCAATTTAATGTTATGACAACGCTGTTCTCGCGGCCTGGTTAGGTTTAGTTATGATCATTTTGGCTTAAAATACCTGCTTTGGTTGTTGCAAACACCACTGGAAATTGTCCTGAGGTCTAGTTAAAATACCCACTGGTGTCGAATGCTGAAACGCAGGTTCCTCCACCTCCATCTCCATCCCCTGCGTCTCCTAATGAAAAGTCAGGTCATAAACATCTAATGTGAATGAGATACTGCACCTTTGTTGAAATGTGGATATTTAAGTAGGACTAACGGTACAAATGTGAACGTATCAGTGGTGTCAACGTTAATTTCCTACATTTTATTCTGGCAACTGGGCCACAGCTGTCCCTGTGGAAGAAACATGGTGAAGTCACCCTAAGCTCAAGGCAATTTTTTCATTTTCACGTGGAGCATTGATGAATAATCGACAAAATGATTAAAGAGCCGCATTACTTCAAGACAAACTTGGACGAGGGTCTGCTCGGTCAACAAGTCTGGCTTAATCACATGACACTTCCTCGTAATTTTTGTAAAGTCTCTCCAAAAACTCACAAGAAATGACAACAACACTACACGACTTCCTGCTTTATCCCCATTGAACAACACTCAGGCTTTTCAACTCAGTGTGTGAAACTTTTAATGCAATTAAGACACTCAAAGTCAACATGTTAGGCATTATTACTACGGTTGCTCGTAAAAACGTAACACTACACATCTAAATTGTAGACAAATCTCAGGCATTTGCCAAAATGACTGATGGTGTTTTGACCTCTTGATTATACAACACCGTCTGCATAACTCATTCAGTGTGGGCCCGAGTGGACAGAGCGCACATGTAAGAATGAACATCGTGCGGACCGTTGTGGCTACTCAGACATGGAGAGTATAATTTGAGCTTAACAGAGTCACTGAAAAATTCATCGCTACATTAATCGATGATGAAAATGATCATTGGTTGTATCAAGTGTGTGTGTATGACAGTGTAGTTTATCAATGTGGACACTATAACATAACTTGAGCAACAGTCAGAGAAAGTACGTTTTGTTCGGCCTTTCCCTGACACTTATTTCTCCTTTTGACCAGCCCATCAGAGTTCATGCAAACTCGAAACCACAACTCATCTGACCTCTCTCTTCCTGCCTCTGGCCCCTAGGCCCGTCCACGTCGCCTAATAGAGATGTCGAGCGGAGAACGCAGAGGGGAGCGAGCTAAAAGTCTCTCTGAAGAAAGAAGCAGATTATATATAGCCACTGATTAAGGCAGAGATGGGAACATGACCTACATGCATAACAACATTTTCTCTCACTTTCTGCTACGGAACAAGCCTCCGTCCAGGACCAGGACTCTACAACTGGGAGAATCACTCTAATTATAACACCAGAGTCAGATTCCAATGCACACCTCATTAATATTTCTCTCATTATTGGGTTAATAATGTTTTTCAGCGGCGTGGTAGGCTTGGGGGAGTCGGAGGCGCGCCAGCAAAACCTTTGCTTCCAGCACACCTGTCACGCAGGTAAAAACGGCCGCTCTCATCCATTGTGCCTGTATCATGTATCAGATTATGGTTGAAACAGATAACTCCCTTTCACACACAGAGCCTGTGTTCTCAAAATAGCTGTTCCCCTGGGAGACTCATGGGGGGGATGAGGGGAGTAAGAGGGAGAGAAAGATAAGTTGGGGAGAGAAAGAGAGGAGGAGGAAGAGGAGGAGAGAGAGAGAGAGAGAGAGAGAGGGGGAGAGAGAGAGAGAGGGCTTTCTCCTTCCTCATCAATCTTTTGGATGGTGTCCCAGTGATGCCAGTGACTGTGTATCCGGGCCGGCTCCAGCAGCGACGAGCGCCGCAGGGAGCGGACCTCGCTGAGATTCAATCCAGATCCTTTTACCAGCCACCTGAGGTTGATTTAACACCCCCTGTTCCTGGACAGTGAAAGAGGCTGATTATACAGCCAGTCAGTCCCTTTTCCCCCTCGTCTCACTCAGCTCCAGCCCATTACCAAGGAACCGCTGCGATGCGCTGTCTGGGCTCACGCAGACACGGGGAGGACGCATTGAGGCAGGTCATAAAGGCGAGACAAGATCAAAGGCAATAACTGTGTGTGTGTGTGTGTGTGTGTGTGTGTGTGTCTGTGTGTGTGTGTGTGTGTGCATGTTTGGTTCTGTGCAAATGAATCACTGTGTGAATGTATATGTGCTCTTTGGGAGTATATATTCATCTAATCAAAACGTTGACAGGCTTGACAGTCAGCTGTCAGCGACAGAACTTTTCACAATCTGTTTACATTTTTCTTGTCTGATTAAAATCCTCCACTCTCAGGCTTTGGCAAATGCATTCACCCAGAGTTAATGTGTGTGTCGTTTTGTTTGTGAATCTATGCATTTCTGCCGGAGGCAACGCTTGGACATAAATTATGGACCACACACTAGTTCAGTGGGGATGGTTTGTTTAACTGAGCTCAGGAGATGAAGTCTCAATAGAAGAAAACCTTTTCTAATGCAATTAATTTAGATCTGCCTGGCCGAATTTCGAGGCAGATCTTCAGCCTTTTTCCAATTATCAGTACACAAACACACACACACACACACTCACACACACATACAATCGTGCACACGCGTAGCCAAATAAATTGCCCGTACAGATTTGCCCTCTTGATTCAAAGAGACCACTTTGAGAAAATGACCAGAAAAGCTCAAGAGTATAAAAAAAAAGCAAAAGTCTTTGTTATTTGCTTCAGTCAATTCATTGCAGTTTTGACGTTCGTCCCCCGTGGCTTTTTATGTGCATTGACAGATGGGTTATCGGTGACTTCATCACCTGAGCATATGTCCGTTCAGCAGGTGAAACGATCGACAGGCGATGGCCAGGAGGGAACACCAAGCTGTGTGAAAGGCTGCCGGCTGGCTGTTCACTTCCAGTTCTCATTACGCACGGATTAGCCCCTCTTACTGCACATTATAGAACCTGTAGGAGGTCGGGGGCGCACATAATGTACTGGCAACAGTATCTGAACGTATTATATTCTCACCTATTTACATTGTTTTGTTTGTGTGGGTTGTGAGTTCTGCAGAACAAAGACTGTATTATACCTGTTTAGGCTTTTATTTAAAGAAAAAAAAACATATTCAATCTAAGTTTGTGGGGGGACGAGTTCATGTTTTGGCTGTTTGCATCAAAGAAGTTTACGGCGCGCGGTGATACAAACAGCGGAATACGGTGCAGATCATATTTGGAAAACAAAGTCTACAAGCAGGTAAAAAAAGAAAAACAACACCTTATCTCAAACACTGTTGATGTCAAAATATCCTTGTTGAATTTTCTTCGGTGTTGCTCAAATCCTAAAATGAATTAATTTCGTGGAAAAATCTGGCTATTCTTTGTTCATCTCCTTCATACTCTGGGACTCTTAAGTCAAATATGGTTTGAAAAAATGTTTGTCTGAGAAGAGCACAGGGAAGCCTGAACCTACACTATGTATTCTCTTAGATTTGGTTTTGGATTTTAGATCTCTGACCCGAAATACATGCAATTTTGGCTTTTTTTTTTGGCTGCACATCTAAACATTCATGTGACATGGGCCTTGAACATGCACCGCACGACACAATCCCCTGATTGCAGAGGACCGTCCTTGGTTAGGGATGAGGCTCACTATTGTCAGAGCAGTAGATAGACTCTCGGTGCTGCTTCCTATTGTGTGTCGGACATAATGGCTCCACACTCAAGCACATTGTTCAGGGTTCACAATTTACATAATGTTTTCACCTTGGCATTTCTATCCTTTTTAACGCCGGTAAAAAAGGCCCTCGTATAATACTAATTACACACACACACACACACACATACACACACATACACACACACACACACACACATACATACATATATATATATATACATACAGAAACATTGTGGCACAGGTAAGGTCAGGCATCCTTTTCAGCCCTCACTGGGTAGAGAGACTAATATCATGCTTGACTTTTCATTTTGTTTCCTTTTCCTTATTTGTCAACAGGCAAAACATTGACACATTGACCATAATCTGAGGTAGATGTTTTCCCACAGTTCATCATTCCGAAGGATAGAAGGATTCACGTCCGCCAGCAGGATCAACACTCCTCAACAGGGAAACTGAACATCCTTGCTAATCAATAAGCCACAAGGTCGCGTCATTAGGTATCTTTCTAAGGGGAAAATGAGGTGCAGCCAACACTTCGGCTATCCACATTTTAAACCTCCTGTTACTATCTGACAAACTGGGAATGAGACTTAAAAATCAACTATCTTACCGACACTTTGGGTTTCCCCAACTCATCAAACACTGACATTTTCGGATTGGAGGTGGACCTGACCTCCAATCGAAAAGCGTCAGTGTTTAACAAGCTGAGAAAGAGACTCAAAAAAACTACTGTCTTACCGACAGGAGCTTCAACGTTTTTTGGGGAAATATATGTCCTCATAAATCCTTAAAGTATAGCTTCCCATTTTCAAGTCTGTTTTAAAGTCAGCAATTCAAACCCACTGTCGAAATGGTGGATGTATGTGTGCATGATTACAATAACTGTTCCTCCTCCTGTGGCTCAGGAGGTAGAGCGTGTTGTCCACTGATCAGAAGACGGGTGTTTCGATCAGCAGATCCTACAGCAGCATGTCTGAGTATCCTTGAGGAAGATACTGAACCTCAAATTGCTCCTGTTGAGCAGATTGGAACGTAAGTATGTGAATGGTTGAATGTCAACCGGGTCTGTTTTTCTTTATGATAATGAACTTGGTATTGAGTACGAATATTTTTCAAGAAATTGTATCGAAAGTTTGAAATTACAGTACTGTGACAACTCTAGCCAGTTGACATGAAAGCGTCATATATAAACACAGGTCCATTCAGCATTTGTCCATAGTGGCAGTGAGGAGACTTACATGTAAAAATCAAGAGGATATCTTGCAAAACTTAGTTTAGTTTATAACTAGTTCAGGTGGATTGAACAATGCGACTCTACTTACTATAATTATATACTGCAATTTGAAGACGTCACCTTCATCTCTGGGAAATGTGGACGAGCATTTTTTGACTACTTTCACAAGTCTTAAACTCTAATCAATTGAATATTTTTTTTAAAAATCACGATTTTTTTTGGCTTTGTTTGCGGAAAACATGTACTGGTTATGGCAGAAATATTGTCATCACCATTGGAGTAGAAAATGGGTGTTTTGAACTAAGAGACTTTTTTGACCATCAAACCTGACCGGCTGGACTGCCCCAGGGAGGAAGAGAGTCGTGCCAATCCAGCTCGTTTTAAAGTGAAACTCTTGCCAAAATGCAACCTAGGGTCTTTTTGGCAATGTACCCGAGTCAAACATTGATTTAAAAGCATAATCACAACGAAAGCGTCACTTTTAAGATGGGCTGTATTTTCGTTTTCGGCCCAAAATTATTTTCAATGGAGTGTTGGCGGCAAATACTATGTTAGCATCAAAATCTCTATTTTTAAAACACTAAGAAGACTCAACACAACATGAAACTTTGCTCGTAGTATCACCAGGGTCTCTACACATGAACTTGAGCATTGGGAACATTGTTTGTGTACACAGAGTTTACTAAAAACTTTTTTGAACAACTCAGATGTTTTTCCGCTCGTCGCTGTCCTGCCAGTCAAGAATCTCCGAATGCGACGTAACGTGGAGGTGAGTTAAGGTGGACCGCTCCTAAAGCTTGGTTCCATATAAATGCACGGATAATTAGTTGTTTTGACATTAGCAAAGAATGCGAAATCAGAGACCACAATATCTTGCACCAAGCTGTTGCACGCGACAGGTGGACCGTGATCCCGACAGAACACAGGACTACAGTGGTACGGGGCGAGGTGGACTACACGTTTATAACATCGATGCTTGGTTCTCACACACAGTCATGGTTGATGGCTTCCCTGATTTCAAACCTTTGACATGCTGACCACATTATCATCACCACCATTAACAGCTGTGTATATGTTCTATAACGTGTGAAGCATGAAGTGAGTTGACAAACTTTAATTTTTTTATGCAACCGTGTGTTGTGTAATGACAAACAATTTTAATTAATCAGGACACCGGTTAACAGATTCCCTTGAAAAAGTAAACAATCGTTGGTTACAGCGCTTGCCTGTAAATTTTGAGGATATCAACTTAGTGTATCTAACTCAGAATGCTGAAGCCTCTAATTTCAGCTGAACTGTGGATTTAAATTGTCTTATATGGAAATCATATACTTGCACCAGTAGTGCCTTTAATGTGCATATGAGAATTTGGGTCAGACTAGAAATGTGAACCCATCCTTTAATGCGTCTCCTGTTTGATCACACTGACAGTCATTTATCCTCAGATATGGATCCCTGTTACTCATTTGAATTAATGAAAACACTGAAACGCTGAAAAAAAGAAGAAGATTTGACCAGTTTTGCATTTGCATATGCAGCATTATCTACAAAGAGAGCAGGTCAGAGAAATCGTTTTTTTTTTTTTAAAGAAACTCATAACTATTCTTCCACTGTTCCTTCATAATAGAGCACTTCACTCAGCCGAACTCCAGGAACACTTTTCAAGTTCACCCTGCCATTCACGGCCCTGAATCTCGGCGAGCTCGTGTGGAAGATTAAGAGCAGAGTGGAATCATAATAAAGGTGACAGAGGATCTCTCATGGGATGCCTCGCCTCCGGGCACACGGCAGAGGGATCTGACTTTGTAATGCTGTTAAATGAATTCCTCACAAGGCGTTTTTATGCTGAACGCTTTGGCCATCAATACGCAGCTTCTGCTGCGGTTTCAATATGGGAGAAAAGAAGTGCAGAAAGTGTGTGCAGGGAATCTTTTCGCCTCAGCCAAACAAAATCAAACTGATACGCCGCTCCTTACAAAAGGTGGCAGGGAGTCGTGACATCTGAAATATCACAAGGTTGCAGAGGTGGAAAAATGATCAAGATGTATTATTTTATTGGACAGTTATGACTAGGCTGATTAATCATAACCGTTTCCAACATCGGTATCATTTTAATCATAGTGGCTCGGTCCCGCACTACATGTTGGGTCAAGCTGCAGGTTGTGCATCATTTTCTGAAAAGGCTAAAATTGGAAAAGGGAATTGCGAGAGCATCAGTCGAGTCCAACCTGTGTAGCATCGGGGCATCTTTTCAATACAGTAGATGTGTGTTTTCACCCAGTGTCTCTTTATCTGCGCTGCCCTAAGTGAGGCAAACAAAATGTCACGAGTGCGTTTGTGCTGGTAGATAAATGCTACGCTGCCCGCCCTTACTCTTACACTGGCAGCCTCAAATACGCCCCAGCATACTGAAGAATGGGGGCAGGCTCTTTTAATGCTCATTTGAAATTCAAAGTGCTTTTCATAAATTATTCAATTTATTAAAAAGATCCACAAAAAAAACCCCAAAAAACATCTCGTGCAATCATTAAAATCGTCAACAACTGTTTTGCTTTAAATACAGTACAGCAGGCAACAACGTAAAGGATGCCCACACATGCGTCTTAATGTATTTACCTGTGTGTCTGTGTACGTGGGTGTGCACATGTCAATAACTTACCCCAGCGTTGTCATGGTGACAATAGTGTACCAGAAGGAAGCTGGGATGCTGGTGAACTTGCTGGAGCTGGAGCCCTTCTCAGCGTAGAACATGACCGTGGCGAAGATGATGATGGCCATGGTGAGCGAAAAGAGCAGGAAGCCCAGCTCTGAAGCGCAGCTCTTGAGTGTATAACCCAGGATCCGCAGGCCCTGCGAGTGGCGGGAGAACTTGAAGATGCGGAACACTCGAAACACGCGCAGCGTCACGAAGGCGCCGCTCACGTCCTCGTTGTTGGTCATCACCAGGCCGATGTAGTACGGCAAGATGGCCACCACGTCGATGATGCTCATCACTGAGCGCATGAAACGGTAGCGGCTGGGCGCGGCGAACAGGCGCAACAGGTACTCCACTGTGAATATCATGACGCAGGCGGTGTCCATGCAGAAGAACGCCACCGTGTAGCGTTCACCGCATGGCATGTCTTTCTGGTTGGCGGTGGATCCGCAGGGCACTGTCTCCACCACATTGGTGATGACTGAGATGGCAATGAAGAAACCTGTGACATAGTAGAAGACCAGGGCCATGGTGGAGGTGTGGGGATTCTCGAAGGCCCGCCACATGGTCTCCCTGAAGTTCATGTTGGGCATCTTCTGGTCCTTGTTCTCCTCCTGGTCATCCTGCAGCCGCTCTAGATTCTCCCTCTTTCTGTCCTTGTACTCTTCGTAGCAGCAGTCACCGATGATCTCAGGGATGATGCCGAAGAAGGTCAACTCCTCGTCGTAGGCCGAGATGCACTCGTGGCGGGGGTAGTGGAGCTTCCCTGTTCGGTAGAAGTTGAGGATGCTCCTGAAGGCGTCAGGGTCCCGGTCAAAGAAGTACTCCTTGCTTTCCTCGTTGTAAAAGAAGTCTTTTTCAGAGCTGCCCAGCAGGGTGTCAGGGTAGCGGTCCAGAGTGGTCCTCCAGGTCTGAAAACGACGGCCGCTGACATTGAGGATGATCAGCTCGTCCTTTCTCTTGCTGTTGTCTCTTGGTGCAATGGGCATGGGGCAGTTGGCGACAGGCATCCAGCCAATGGCTGCTGCCCGGGCAAAAGGGAGCCACGCTGCTACTCCTGAAGCCATTGTGAAGATGCAGTCTTTAAATCAGTCCTCCTCACCTTCAGAGTCGCCTTAGAGCAAATGGCATCTGAGGGATTAAACGGAGGGAACACAGCTGAAAATGACAGCAAAAACCAAATGATCAACCAAAATATCAGCGTTGGAATCAAAGCAGCATGAAACTTGTGACATTTCGAGTCTCAAATTAGTTTTCGTCTCTATTTAATTTCCAGTCACGCTGCCCTGCAGGATCTGCCCACAATACCATTCAGTTCTGAGGAAAAAGCTTACTGGTGGCTGTGGCTCAAGGGTAGAGCCAACGTCTTGTTATTGTAAGGTCACCGGTTTGATTCCCCTGGTCTGCATGTCAAAGTGTCCTTAGGCAAGATACTGAACCCTAAAACTGCTCCTGATGTGCTGGTCTGCACCTTGCATGGCAGCCATCGCCATCAGTGTATGTATGTATGTATGAATAACTGTGAGTCGCTTTGGACAAAAGCGTCTGCTAAATGTAAAAAGTTGATCTATATCAAACTCACACAATCTAATATCCCACAAACCTCAGAGTAAAGTTTACAGTATCATCCATGATTTCTACTGACACCTAAAGCCCACAATACTCTCAGTTGGCGATGAGCTGCACTTGTGAACCAAACCACATAACTTATTGGTACATAAACCCACATTTACTGAGGATTAAATGCACAGCGAACACAACAGGCAGTTAGCTGGTTGAACTGCCAGCAGCAGCAGCATTAGTCAGGACACAAAGAGAACCACAAAGCAATCTGTCCTGAGCAGCTTCATTAAGCGCTGACTGTCAGCACTGACACAAACCTGTTGAATCGGAATAAGGAGGCAGCTGCTCCAGATTCACCACATCACATGCTTTACTACACAATTTAACGGTGGTTTCGTTTGGAATAGAAAACATTAACGGCCTGAAATTGTTTCAGAAATTACCTTTATCACCTGGTCAGTTAATTTGTAGAAGCGATCTGCATTTTTTTCCTCAAACATACTTTATTCTAAAGGTGACTCAACGCACATTTTGAACACGGAACACTATTAACATAATTCTATATTTTTTTTCATGCATGTGGCTGACTAATACGAAATGCATTCGTTCACCAAACATATGCCCATCAGACAGAAACGGGGAGAATAAACATCATGTAGTAAAAACAGACACTCACCGATAAAATTGGAGGAGGGGACACAATCCCAACTCTTCCATAAACAGAAGAGGACTTTTCTGCAGAGACGGAGTCCTCAGACACAAGTGAGACCAGCAGTGCTCGGATCCATCAAGCGGGAGGAAGCAGCGAGCGGCACCTCTCCTCCTCCTCCAGCTCCCCGTGGTCGGTCGACGGACTCCCGCACCGAGCAGAGCGCACAGCACGCGGCTGGTGGAGCGGAATGGAGCTCGTCTGTGGAACCACACAGAGACTCAAGAAGAAGAAAGAAGAAGAAAGAAGAATCAGCTGGTCTGTTTTAGACGTCCTCTTGACTGTTAGGGTTTTTGTTTTTTTGTTGTTGTTTTTTTTACATCCTGGCTCTCTTCTCTTTCCCCTCGTCGGTGTTTGGAAAGTGGAATGTGATGGAGAGGCGCAGCGCGCCTTCTTTTTCTCCAGCGCAAAGTACAATGCGTGTCTCTCTCACCGTGCCAGCTCTGTCATCAGCCCTCCTTCCCTCTGCCTCGCTTCACCATCATATGTGACAGACCCACCCTGACACTGTGGCTACAGTCAATACTGTGGTGCCGTGTTGCTCACTTAAGCCAAAAAGCGCAATACCACTGTATGGTAATAGAAGGGAGGCATAAACTCATAGTACAATGAAGTCCAGCCCAATGACTACTTGGATATTATAATGAATTAAGTACCAGAAGGCTGAAGGATGAATGTCCTAACTTGTAACATAATATATTTTTAATATAACCATAATAAGCGTCTTATGGGGCCCCAGGGCAAAAATGGGCTGCTGGGCCCCCTATTGAGCCCCCATTCCTGCTCCTCATCCTCCTGCATCCCTACAAAATTACTTTACTTAAAAAGGTTAAGTGACCCAAATGCCCAAATAAATGTATGTATGCAATTTCTAGA
The DNA here is from genome assembly GCA_903131615.1 of Diplodus sargus. Classification (NCBI taxonomy): domain Eukaryota; kingdom Metazoa; phylum Chordata; class Actinopteri; order Spariformes; family Sparidae; genus Diplodus; species Diplodus sargus. The sequence continues at coordinate 1,484,011 of CAEMYA010000009.1, forward strand.
TTGGTTTTTACATGACCATGTTAAGCTTCTTGAGGGGCCCCATTCCTCCCACTATGTCACTATGTGCAACATGTACATTTTCTGCAAAGGTTAGAATACCAAAATATTCAGAATAAAAGAATACAGTGGTAATAAGACAACCTCACATTTTCACCTTAAAAAAAAGGACTGTTTTTGGTTTAGTAACCCAAGCGGCAGAATAAATGTTGGCAATTTATGTTTCTGCAAACTGACTTTACTTTAAATGTCTTTATGTTCAAATATCTAACATATGTTGTCAAAACACAGTGCTGAAAAAGATGTTTTCTTTAGCTTCAACTGCTTTTGTCACCGCAAACACAGCTGGAGGTGTCCCAAGGTCTGGTTAAAAACATCCGGCTTTGTCGCCACAAGTGTAGTGGGAAGACTTCCTGCCAAAATTGTACAGTTTTTGTTGCTACAACCACGGTCGGAAACCATCTCCTTAAAATATCCAGTGGGTTGTTGAAACACAGTGTTGAACTGCGGTCACAGGCTTCCCAGCCTTCATGCCTGTAACTCCACCAGCAAATTAGCAGCAGCTAGCAGTTTCACAGTAAAGCGCTGAACAACAAATTACTTACTTTCATGTTTGCCCACAGCTCTCTGGCGATGCTGGGGCTCCATGTAACTGCCCTCACAGTAGATTTAAGTCCATGCAACCATTTTCAGTTGTCAAGCAAGCTCATGTCAGGCTGTGATTACTCCGTCTTAAAGTGCCTTTACAATTTGACTCTTGTTACTCTGTGCTGCAATTCTGCTCCTGCAGTATGAATCAGTTGTAATTGTAGTGTCGGTTGTCCTGCTAGTAAGTACTGAAAACACGATACGCCCTCAATAATTTACAGACTGACCCCGACAACTGTGGCTGACATCCACAGACAACGTGTAATGTCGTGCTAATGATGCAAACCATTCTTGGCAAGGCTCCTTGTCAGATTAGAGTTGATGAATATGGGCACTGATATACTAAAAATTAACTAGATCGGTTTTATTTCTATTCCAAAAAGGCAAAATGATGTTGGAACACAGGTTTCAGGAATGTAGTCTTTGTATTCCTGACCACTGTGTAGCGCCGGCAACAACAACTACCACGGCGAGCCCAAAGGTCATAAATTCATGCCCATTCCTACATGCACATCTCCACATATGCTACACACACACGTCACATACTGCGCATACACACAAAAAGGCTACTTTTTATGCAGAATTATGTGGGGCATTTTATTAAGGTTGCAATGGCAGAAGGCAAAAAAGTGGCCACTCCAGTTTAGACTCATGTACCTGAGGCCAGTCGGGGGTAGTGTAAAGTGTGGATTGAGTGGGTGATCAGTGTCATTTGCTCTGATTAGTGCTCCGCATGCGATGACTCCCATGTGGATTTCTGAGAGGTGAGCTGTAGGGAGGATAATGACCGTCACCATGACGAAGGAGCAGGGTGAGCGGTACCACAGGATTGTGCTTTTGTAGAGAAACAACAGGAAAAAGTGTCAGGACTTTCCTCACAACACGGAGTCCTCGCTGGATCAGTTAAGGGACAGCGATGAGGTGTCGGTCAGAGCTGATGAGGCACTTGAAGCTGTCGACCTGTTCAACTGTTTTTCTGTGGATGGAGTTTGGATTCAGTCCAGCACAACACTTGCTTAATGTAACAGGCTCGCTCTGCAATGCGGGGGTCGATGCTCGTTCCATTAAAAAAAAACAACGTTACTACTGCTACTGTGGAAACCCTAAATGTCTTCATTATTTAATACAGCCATCACTTTTAAAGAATAATATCCAGAGGAGAGTATGCTCTTACATTCAGGTCATTGTATTACTGTCTGGCCTGAGGATTGATATGCAGTAATTTGATTTGGCACATTGATTCAGGGATAAGCGACAAGAATACAACAGAAATGATTATGGTCTTAAAACCAGATTGAAGAAGGAGAGGGCCGGTTATACACACATCAATGTCGGCGCAAGGCTATCAGTAATTCGTGTGAATACAACACGGGGGGCTCATAAAGACAGCATTAAGACTATAAAACTCCATTTGGGCTTAGCGTATGTAATTAACAGTTGGGCCTTTACGAAAGATAAGTAATAGCTGAGTATGTTTTTGAAAAAAGCATGACATCTCTCATCTTCGAAGTCATGAATAAAACTCAGGTGGACATGATTTTGATGGATCAGTTTCAATGTACTTTCTTGAAATTAACAAATTACGTACCCACATAACATTTTCCAAGGATATGTCAAATGTTGATATTGTATGTTGCCAACGACACCTACAAACATGAGTATCAGTGGTTTGCAGGACGTCAACTGTCAGCATCTTGTCCCAGCGCCTGAGCTGCGTGAGCATGTGGTCAAAAAAAATATAAAACATATACAACTCTTTAACAATACAAATGATCGGCCTGTAGCAGCAAGCAACACGTTCTTTAAAGTTTAATCTACAGCAGCGAGTGTTTCGTCTCGGCTGTTCAGGGTCTTTCTCCTGTTCAGAATCGCCCTGCTCTCCGTCACATCCACTCTCCACCATGTTTGTCTGAGCTGCCTTCATGTCCTGCTGTCAGCGCTGTGTGAACGAACGCGAGGCATCATTAAATTATGAAAAACAGTGCCGCGAAGAGTTTGACTTGCAACACATGAAATAAATGATGATATATATCGTCATATTGCACAGCCCTACAGCTGGACAAACAAACAGGTCCGGCAACGATGAAGCATTTCGATTAGTCAGACATGCTTACACATTTTTTTCCCGTTGTATGAACAACTATCCACAAAGGCTCTTATAAAAGCGTTAAGTATTGTACCAGTGCTAAAAATTCCCTCTGCAATCATTTTTTCTCAAACAAGCCTTCATCTTCAAACTCCGAGGAAAGCAGAGAGTGGGCGCCAAAGGAAGCCCTATAGAGCTTCGTCATCAGAGAGGAAGAAGCAACGGACCCCAGTGGCTCTGCCTCCCGACTCCTACTTCAATCCCAGGCAGCAGGGTCTGTACATACAGGCACCTCGGGGGACCGCCGCGGCCGGATGAGGAGGGCCTTTGAATGGACGGCCTTGTGTGTGGCCGTTAGAGGAGAGAGGGAGGCGAAGCAAAGGACAGAAAGGAGAGAGAGAGTGTGTGTGGCCCGAGTGGTGAGACAGATAGGCTATTGATGGAATCCAGTACATTCAGACCTTCAGATGAAGTTCTGGCACATCGTGTGAAATATTCATGAATTGAGTCTGAACATTTTTTAAGTTGCAGGGTTTTTCTCACACAGAGAGGCTCGCTTTTGTCTCATCTGTGATCTTCAATCCCCTTGTGGGGTCCAAGAATGAGTCCCAGAAAACTAATTTTTTTTGCTCTCTTTTCCTTTCAAGCTATGTATTTTCTTTATAACTGTTACCTCTTCTTTTTCAGTGGGCACCGAACACACTTGGTTTGTAGATTCAGCCCGACACCGTGTTGTTAAAGAAGAAATCAGAAACTGCGTCCACACACACACACACACACACACACACACACACACACACACAAATATGAACTCGTACAGTTAAGAACATGAAATAGATGAATGAGTAAAGTCTGAATTTCCTGACATCGCCATCATCCTCTCTCTGGTAGATTCATTCTTTTACCTCTGATTTCCTTTTTAACACGTCACCTAAATCTGCCAAGCGCAGCTATAACGCTGTCTGTGCCGTGCATCATTTTCACCATACCCACTGTCTTTCATGACACGTTCAAGCCTCTGGGGTGGCAGAAGAACTTTGTAGAAGAACACTTATGTGCAATTTTTCACTGTACTTTGCATGAGATGGTGACAGTGGAGGCTTTAAAATATTCAAAGAAGAAGGATATCTTCCGAGTATAAACGCAAGAAAAAAAAAAAGTAAAGAGACAGAACAAAATGCCTCCCCACGAGGGAAACTGATAAGCTAATAACTTTGCAACCAAATAATCAAGTCAGCCATTTTGCAAATGCAGTGTCTTTTGATGTAGTTCAGCTTTGTTTAGCGCAGCATATTCTCTTAAATCCGTGCTAATCCATCAGAGGGTTTTTTTTGCTTTAGAGGAGTCCTTCAGTCCCGTCCTTCAGTGTTTTAAATAGGCTCCTTGTGCATGTTAAAGATCTTGAAAGTTTAAACATTTGGAGTCTGGACCAACAAAAGCTCCTCTCTCCCACAAAAAAAACTGCTCCTGAAACACCTCGTCAGTAGTCCCGCCTTTAATTCTGTGACTTTGTGACATCACACTGCGCCACTGAGTCACACATTCGCATAATCCCACTAGTTTGGAACCTAAGGATCGATTTTGCACAGCTGTTCTGTTGTTGTCAATGGTGCTGGGGTCAGGCATGTGTGAGCTGGCAAATCAGAGGAGACTGGGTATTCTGGATGGGTGGCCTTAAAGGGACAGGGGCTAAAACAGAGCGTTTCAGATAGAGGGGGGAAACAGTGCTGCAGCCCCGTACAGTATGAGAACACTGGTGTGTTTTTCTTTTTTTCTTTTTTTGAGCACCAAAGCATATGAAGCTATTATAGTAGTAACCCAAAATAAAATTATGAGCCTGAAAGTGTGCATAAAATGTCACCTTTAAACTATATGTCCTAAAGAGGACATTGTAGTCATTTGCAACATATTCCTGATTGAAAAGCTTTTTCAGAAAACCAAATTGTTGAGGCTCATAAAGCTCCATTTTCTACAGTGGCATTCAGAAATAAAGGTATAATCAATCAGTGTTTATAATGTATTTAAGCCTGACACAGAAATTGGTATAATTTCTGTAATAATTCATCTTCCAATTTCTGTTGATCAGCAATAAAGCAAAGGCTGTGATTTAAAGGTTTTTTTCATCTGGCTGTCCTGCACCTGCAGCCACTGCTTGCTGATTGGATGAACGCCACATTTAATGAATTATAGCCCCCTAAACCTTAACAGTTACCAAACCCATTCAGATTCCGCCACAAGCTTCATCTGCTGCCATTTATGCGAGCCGTTGCTCATCTTGATAGGGGCACATGAATAAGATTAGATCACTACAATGAGATCTTTGGTTCAGATGTTTGATCATAATTACAGAATGTCAGAAACTGCTATACTGTGTTATTTCTATCCTCAGCCTCCTCTTCTTTGTGGCTTTCATGGCGGTTTAAAATGAAGAAATACGATAGAATTAGAAAGTACCCTCGAAATGAGAATTATTGTGCTCTCAACTTTTACCGACTGTCACCTTCACTTTACCTCCAAAGTCAGAATAAACTTAAAGTGAATGGACATTGAAGCCTCTTATATACTGCTAGTAACATGTTTTTGTGATCAGGACTATACTTATTATGACTCATTTCACGAGTCGTAAGAGGTATATGATTGTGTTGTATAGTTTCCAGGATATAGATATTTTTACAGAGAGGTAATAACACTGGAGACAAACCACTTTCAGGTCAATAAACATTAGACGGCAGTTATTTGACACACAAAAGACAATGTCTGCTTTATAACAACTGAGAGAAAACGCATTTCTAGCCAATCAGGTTGCTTTAGCAACACTTTCAACTGATTTGGTGGCAGGAAGTAGAGGGTGCAGGACTTTGAATCAGCTCAGAGGAGGATGATATCTCAGTGTGCACATTAAAAGTCATTTGTTCAACGCTCTGGTTGAATGAGCCGACGGTGGCGCAGCACGGCGCTCTGGATTGAGTCGTAAAGTAAGCTGGAGTCAGAAAGCTTGCACATGCATCATAGAAGTCAAGCTGTTGTTTACAAAAAGCGCTGTAGACCTTATTTTGGGTCCCTTAGGCACCTCAAATCAGATTTGACTGGTGGCCCTTTACATGTAGTTTATGTTGTCCCAGGTTAGGATGCTGGCATAATTTATATTGATTTTGATGAAGCAACAGAGATTTTTCATTCCCTCTGCTGTATGAAGCATTCCCGCATCTTTCAGCTGATTGTTTTGGTAGAATATGTCCCACCTGCCAAGACATCCGACTTCCTTTTTTTAAACCTTTTTCCCCACTTTGTTCCTGATTGGTAATTTCTGCCCTTAATCTCACGATTTCATATTGATACAAGTACAATGGCTGTTTTTAAGTGTCTTTTGTGAGTATGTGTCATGGTACCCGGCAACTTTCAAGTTCCCATCTAGTCAGCGGAAACAGAAGGCATCTGTTTTTTGACAAAAGTTCGAAGCGGTGGGACATAAAGTGGAAAGCTTGTGAAGATATTGGAGTTTTTAGCATTTAAAGAGGCAGAATTTTTCCCTCAGCAGGAGTTTGTAAAGACCAAAACAGAGGTAAAAGGAGAGTGAATGTTGGACTTCAGGACATCAGGTGGTCAGAAACACTGGGACTCAAAATGAATCTATGCTGTTTGATTTCTTCATCGACTTACAAATAACTCACACTGAAAAAAAATGTGTTCCCAAATCACTGATTCACTGTCATAAATAATGAAAACACTGTAGCCTGTGAAATGGGTAGTGGAGGCACCGAGTTTTGAAAAATAATGAATTGAATGCATTTTTGTGATTTATTTATTCATCAATTTGAATCATCTTTGTTTTGTAAGCAGCATAAAGGGACCGTAATTAGCATTCCGTTATGCAACCATGTGCTGTAAAGTGATAAATGAACAATGTACCTTGAACAAAAAAGACAGTATTTCTTTTCTTTTCGTTCAGCCTTGAATCTTCATTCAAAAATTTTGTGAAGCAGATTTTAACCCGACAGCAAACCTCTATTTTCCTCCACCACACTAATCCCTCTCACATCTCTAAAATCTCTTTTCATGCCAAGATGAAAGCCAAGATACAGCCTATAGTCTCACGTTTTACCCTCCATCATCTCACACTGCATAACTTATACATAAAAACAGCTCTCACCATATGACCCATGGTGATTGCAGATGGTTTGGTATCCTGTAATCTTTTCTTCCAAGCCCCATCTGTTGAATATTTATCATGAGCAGGAATGATGTAAATATAGTGGGTTTGATGTCTGTCCTTTTCTGATCAGAAACAGCCTCCGAGCAGCACCAATTCAAAAAGTAAAATACACTCATTCATGATAGATACAGTACAGATTTATTAAGGTGGATGTCAGCATTTTTTTCTAAATCACAGAATGCGATGCACAGATTAAAAGACACAGAAACAGATCGAAATGTGGCGATCACGAAACAGAAGTAAAGGCAATGAGGTGGACATGGGCCACAGGTGTCCTCTGAACAATTACAGAGCATGAACAGCTGCAGAAGCAGCGGGCCTGAGAGGCTATGAGAAAATAACAAAGGAAATAATAAATAGAAGGACAGCGCTGTCTGAATCCACGTGAGAGTGAAAAATCACATATCTTAAAGAGGGAAAACCAGGCCAGACCATCAGCCTGATGGAGTCTAGACCCAAAGAGACAGTGTGGGTGTGGATAAATGAGTTCAGATGAAAGCAGTGGCATTGATTGTCTTCGAGCAGTCATCTTATGTCTCGCTTGCAAAAAAGATCCAAGCCAGGGCTTCATTATCCAAAATACAAATCACACTGCAGTGCAGCATGCGTGAATCCTATTGATCCAAACCGGCTGGAGATGGCAGAGGAAACACAGAAAGACAAAATATGGATCGACTGCAGCGTTGACCAACATCATCAGGCTGGTTGTTGTGTTAAGCAGCTGCTCGCGGAGAGCCAACCACTTAGAGAGAAATTATTTCGACTCTGGGAACCCTTACGCTTTGAGCAGCGGAGCAAATAAACAGCACACGAAACCCTATGTGAAATTCATAACAGCCAACAGCACGCGCAGAAGCACATTTAAATCAGGTGGGGGTTGACGGAGGAATTAGCATATATACGCACACACACTGCCATGAGTCTCACTGAAGTGATAAATAGGAAGCTTTACAGCAGAGTTTTTAAACTCATTTGTCAACAGCGAATGGAAGCGGAAAGTGCAGGTGTGTTAGCGTAATGGAGCATTTAACCAATTACACATTAAAGCAGTGCAAACTAATGTGGATGTAGATTATCCTCTCTGAAAGTTGTTTGTTTATGTAACTCTGCGGCACAGTGCTTTGTGCTTGTAGATTAATATACGCCTTTAAAGTACAGATAAAGCACAGAAAATATACAATATCATTTGTCCTTCCCTGAATATGAATATGTGTAATTGAGCTGGGATATCACACAGGGATCCGAATGATTCCGCTAAATCACTTCAAAGACAGAGTAACATTTAAAATTCTAAAAGTTTTTAATTTCTTCACCACAGCTACACTACACACTGCCCGTTCCAAGACGTAAACGTAAAGGAGATGCAAACACAGTCAAGTAGTTGTCGCAGTGTTGGTTGTACTTTGCAAAACGTAGCTATTGTAAATAAGGGAAAAGAGATAATGTAGATCACTCATTATGGGTCATTGACCTTCAGAAAATAGCAACGTTATCATAGGTCAGTGTTTTAATTAAAACTCTAATGAGTGCAGTGAATGGTCCAAAGACTCCGAGGCTGATTTATGACAAAGTAATGAATTACATACAGTAATGAGTATTTTCAATTATAGAAGCCCTGGCTGACAAACTCATCAGCCTCAATGGGCTCAAATGAGACAAACATCATCCTGTATCAGCTTTGAATTGGTTGTCATATGGGAGTGTTTTCTATTTCCTGCATTAGTTACAGTTGCACATAGACTCTTGCTGATGAGCGACAGCAGCACACACATGCACACGATGCGGTGCTCATGCGTGTAAATGTGACAAGAGGAGCACATAAAAGCCCAACTGGGTCTCCTTGTCTTGACCTAGTTTGTGTATAATGGTTTGCATCATTTACCGCAACCAGTTTTTCAGAGACATCAAAGCAGGAGACGCAAGACAGCCACTCTCTCACACTGTCCTGAGAGAGAGGCGGGCTGAACAAGTTTGAGTAAATCCATAATATTATTTCAATAAATGATGTCTCGCTGAAACAACGATGAAGTTGATCGAAGCTGCAGTTGGCAAAACCTTTTCAAACATTCCGCTTGTCTCCCTGCTGCATTGAATCGCTCTGCTAGGCCCCTCCCACCAGATCCACAGGTCCGGACGACATCAAAAACCTCACTCCTAGTAGGACCCGCTCTCCACGGCATGAGCCCCGTTCGCTCTTGCAGTGACTTGTCGTTTCAAAAACGCCCTTCTAGCGGTTTGCGACCCCAGGGCGGAGTGCTCGAGGCGTCAGAGGCGGCTATGATGCATTCTGGCAGTGGGATGAGAGGCTAGTTCACCACAGGCACACACACACACACACACACACACACACACACACACACACACACACACACACACACACACACACACACACACACACACAATAATGGGTTCCACGTGGAGCCTGGATGTGTTCACTCCCACGTTTTGTGATGTGCTGTTGTGGGCAAACAAGGTATTTGAAATAGATCACAAGTTGCAGGAGTTTTCACCATTGATTCAGACTCTGATCATCTGAAGAGATGCGCAGATTCATTTGTAGAGCTGCCAATAGGAATGCCTCCCTCTTTGAAGTGACCTGATCATTGGCCAAAGTCTCCTGTCATGTGCTAGATTTTCTAAAGCCGAAAAACAGAGCCAGGATGAGATGCAGAAGTCTAGTTTTCTCCCAGACCACATAAATTTCACTATACACGTAAAATACACCCACAGTCTATAGCCACACTAGTGACTCTGTGAAACTGTTCTTGGGCACAGGATGCAAAATGCTCACATCAGTATGTTAAACTGCTCACAGTTTTAGCAGGTTTACCATGATCAGTGTCTTAGCAAAGCTTTCTTACAGCTGAGGCTGATATTGTTTTTATTGGGTCACATTCAAAAAAACGAAATAAAATACATTTTTGAACCAATGTTGGCACCAGATGAAAAGTCAGTGACTCACCAGAGTGATTACCATCGATCCTGTGGGAAACACGAATGTGTGTACCAAATTTCAAGGCTATCTAACAGTTTGGAACGTTTCACTCAAACACAGACAGATCCAACCTCATGGTCCCGCTGGATAAAAAAAAAAAGTCTGGGGATCACGGAAGTAATGAGGATGCATCCCCTGAGCCCCGTGAGTATCAGTGCCCAATTTCATGGCAGTTTATCGTAAAGACGAATGTGGACCAAAGTGGTGAACCAAAACACTGAAACAGTTTTTCTTGTGTGATGAAGTGCTGATTTTCATTGGGGCTTTACATCCTCTTTAATGTTGTATTATTAATTTCTGTACTATTGACAAGACAAAACTATGGACACTTTTGATTTACTATTTTTGGACATTTCATAGACCAAACAATCGGTTAATCAGAACATTACTGAGGATGATTAATAACGGTTGGTTGTGGACTGATGATACATTTTGGGCTATGTTACAGCCGCTAAACCACGAACCATATCAGAAAAAAAGTCTTTGTAACGTCTGGGATGTTGGAGGTTCAAAAGAGACAGTGTGTGTGTGTGTGTGTGCGTGTGTGCGTGTGTGCAGGGGAGATGGAGAGACACAACATAAAAAATACAACTAACAAAGAAAATCAAAGAGACTGGTACAGTATGTCCCAGGTTGTGAAGACTGTGGCCAATCAGCCGCGGGTCAATGGCCACACGCACACCACGAGATGTCAGCTGTGATGTTGTGATGACATTTAGGTGATATTTCCACAGCCAAAGTTAATTTGAACTTCTGAGCTACATGCATGCTCTGAACCTGATGGGCTCTAAAAGTCAAACTATTTAAATCTGACAGGACAGTGGAGTTTCAGACACAGTCCTAGTCAGCATTTAGCTTGCTAGCTACTTTTTTTACAATAAGGGAGTCATTTATTCAACGGAGCACCTTCTGTTCTTCTGACTTGCAGCATTAATGGTGAAGAAGATTGCTGGTCTGACATTTATGTGCAGTTATTCTTTAAAGTGCGAGTGTACGAGCGAATGCCGCTCATAAACAATGCATCGTGACATTGTCTGACTTGTAACCATTTGGTTGTCATTTCCCATAAAACAAACCATACACTTCACTTTACTGTGTCTTGGGGTACTTTACCTTCCATGTGACGAGGTAATCCTAAAACTGACTCGATGATATCATTACATCCAATTCTCTTCGGCTATTATTAAACCTCATTTATAAAAGCTCTGTCACTAACCTTATTCTGGGGCTTTAATTTCCAACTCAATTAGATTAGAGTGAAGTATGACTGAGTACTTTTAAGTTTTTTCGGTGGGCGATTTTCATACATTTTTGGCTGTGTCCAATTTCCTGGCGTGTTATGTGTGTGATTTGTTGGAAATGCCTTATCTGAATACCTACAACCGTTTGGCATTTCTGTTAAGACATTGATTTTTCCTAAAGCGAAGTCTCATCCCTCTTCTGCTATTAACTCAGTTCAAATCTGTAAAAACACAAATACACTTTTCCATCAAGATTCTCTTCGTAGCTGTTCCAAATGCTGCACTCTACAATTTGTCCGTCACCTTGGAGTTTCCAATGTTCTTTTCTTTACTGATGAAAATGACCGAATTTGGTGCTTACTCCGAGGATCTTTGCCTTGGTGAGAAATTGTGGCCTATTTCCAGGACTGAAAGAGGGCATTGCACAAAGAAAAACCCAATGGCGTAGAGACATACAAACAACAATCTACTTCAACAGGTCTGATTGGGCCTTTGAATCAATCCGTCTAGGGAGCGATAATGACAAAGCTGGAGGTAAACACTGCACTATATGAGCAGTCAAAGCCTGTGATTTCACATCAGAGAGCGAATTAAGTTACTCACAGGCAAAGTCGAATGGTGTTTACTCGAGTCCAGCCATACATATCGGCTTGATTGTGTTCATCTTGAAATCTTAGATGAACACAAAGTGACATAAGAGTAACAAACTTACATCACCTGGACATGCTGTTATTGTTCTGTCTCACACAGTCAGCCTTCTATTCAGACTGTGTTTGCTAACTGCTGCTCATCTTCATGTGAACAGTTTGAGAGAGAAAAAAAAAAAAA
>CAEMYA010000009.1:1496045-1520675 GCA_903131615.1 Diplodus sargus
TGCTTCACATCATTCAGTTATGTCTTCAAGTATTTTATCAGATTTTGGTTTTCTCACAGGGATACACCTGCAAATCCCCTCAAACAGGTCTTTGATGCCGGGGGGGGGGGGTGATGAAGGACACTTTGAAAGCTCTCGTCGCTTGTGTCTATGAATCGATAGTGCCACCATTTCAACATAAAAGTGAATAGTGCCCGGCTTTCAGAACTGCACCAGCTGAATAACACCCTGCCATGCTTTGTCCTGTGGGACACTTCCCCTGGCTCAAAAGGCAATCTATCCTTTGACTATTGATCAGTAACGGGGGGAAAAAAAACAGCTGAAATTACTTTTTCTTGTTGATCAGTGTGATAAACATACACATTAAAGAAACGTGTTTTTTAAACAGATATGGATTAACAACATAAAACTGGCAACGCTTTTTCAGACATGGCTCCTTTGGTTTGCCTCGTTAACTTCATGTCAGTGAAAACTTGATGAACATGACAGAGACAAAACTTACAGCACTAACTGTATCATATATCACATTGTTGACTACATAGTGCTATTTATGAACAGATCTAGAATTCACATCCACGTAGGACGATGAAGACACTTCACACTTTGTTCAGTACCAACCAAACCATTCAGGAAACCCCTACCAATGACTGCGACAAGCTTGTGTTTTTGTCTGAACGTCATGACGCGCTCAAGATGTGCTGCTGGTTGTTGTCCGCCACACCGCATGGGATAAACCGATCGATCATAGAGATAGAGATAGATAGATATAGATATGTATATTCTCATACATGGACATAAATATATATTTGTGTCCAAAGCAACAATTTGGGGGTTCTTGTTCAAGGACACTCTGACATGCAGTTAGGGCAAGCCAGGATTCAAATCAGTGACTTTCTCATTAATAAACAGCCCCCTCTACCTCCTGAGCTGCAGCCACCCTATATGTGATATACTGTATATATAATATATATATATATATAATTGTAATGTTATTGTACATATGTCCAGGGGTTTTCTGGAATCAGTATGAATATTTTGTGCCTGGCTATAGACTGGAATACGAAAGCTCATCTTGTTTTTCTGTGCAGACAGCTGTCAGTGCCGATTGTCGCAGATGGACTGAATCCTTATCGAGCTTTAAGTCAACAACAAATTCTGCATATACTAATAAGATATCAGCTGTAGTTGTTTTTATGATTGAAGTCTCAACTCTGGTGGTACTCTCACTTTTAAAAGTTTAATACAATTTTAAATTTTGTCTTAAATCTTATCAGCTGCCTCTGTGAAACAGTCTTGCTCTGCAGATAAGTGTTTAAATGTGCATTGTAAAGCAGGAGGGGAAATGATAAAGGGCCTTCCATGAGTTCTTACAGCCGGGATATTTCTTATGAAGTAGATAATCTAATTCAGTTTTATAACAGTGTGCATATCCATGTGCTCTCCTTTTGACTTATTACATCAAATCTGTTGAAGATCATTTTCCAGATCAGTCACAAATAGAGTTTTGTAAAATGGAATAGAACAATTGTCCTCAATACCCATCATTAAAATTCACACTGCATATTTGTTTGAGGGGAGCAGACACAAGGAATTAGACTTTTTGGAGTGTAGGAGCCATTATGAGATTAAATTACCATTCATAATTTTGCTATTTGGTGCTTTTAGCCTGGATGGCTGCCTGGATAAACAGGCCGCCTCTTCCAACAGAGATGTGCATGTTCCGTTTTGTGCCATTATTTATTCAAATAGCGTTTTTTAGACAGTACTTTGGGCCTCATTTGGGAGCAGGAGAGAGTAATTATATCTTCAGATTGTCACAGGGCCCTTTTATGTTTATGCCTTTGATGACTTTATTAGTTGACTGCATGGGTGTTATTGATCGTGCTATATTGCCAGATGCAGAGAGGAAGCTGATCTTCTTTTAAGCCTTTCTGAGTCCATGGGATTGGATCGAGTATTGGGTCTGGCAAACTTGTTTAAGCTCAGCTGTTTTTGTGAGGGAAAGCAATGAACCTTTTCATTACTTTTGTACACATCATCAAGCAGTCACATTTCAAGGTTTTAAAGCTACTTCGAATTTAATATGGCATTTCTTCTAATGACTTCAAATCTAACTTTGTTGGCCCCCACAGTGCAAAGCCGTCAAAACTCACTGCACAGTTTCCAAAAAACAACTCACCTTCAGGAAGATGAGCCGAGGTGTATTCAGCCCAGACAGGGTCATAAAACTCCCCCGAGCCCCGTGCTGATCAACACACTCCTGGTTTATGACTCACAAGATAACAAAGACAGCGGTGGACTTCCAAATTGATGGGGTTTGTTTGTGGCAAGAGAAAGGGCCTTTTGTCAAAAAAGTTGGTTCAAATGTCGCCCATGGTGCTGATAAATCACCACATTACACGCCAAACCTCCATTTGTCCCTCTTCTCTTGTAAGCCGGTGATTTGTAGTTGGCTTCATTTTTGTCAGCTCATGCCTAAGTGGGCTGAGGTTTGTCTAAGCTCGGAGACTTTTTGTTGTCTCAACCATAAATTAGATTGATTATGTGTTTTTCAGTTAATCCCTCCCGAGATCATGTTCATCTCTCAGCGACTGAAGTCAAAATACACTTAACAGGGAACACTTGCCTAGTTTGGCACGGCTTTAGAAAGCCAATCAATGCTTTACATCAGAGTGCTGTAAGTAAGCAACTTGCCTACATTTACAGTGAGTACATGAATAACAAAGAAGTCCTGGCATGAAACTCCACATCCAGCTCTCGCCACATGATTAGAGAACAAATACATGTACATCTGTAACAGTGACACAGTCTGATGCTTGAAGACACTTTTACCACTCCAGAGATATGCAAATGATTAATCAGGACTGCTTCAAGGTCAGGCACTCGGGCAATTTACATTTAGCATGGCCAGTGGCAAAACAAATCAATTTCCCCGGCCTTAAACTGTTTAACGGCGGCACACATGCAATCAGGTGTGCTGAGCGCGTAGACGTGTGTGTATTACTGACGGACTGACTCACTGAGGGGTATTGAGAGGTTACATCCTCCCACACTCTTGAACGCATCCTCTGTACGGGGAATCAGTTGCAAAAAAAAAAAAAAAAAGTGACAGATATGGAGCAATAGATGAATAACTAAAACCCCCACAGAACTGGGTGCCAGGCAACAGATGCTGATAACTGCCTCAGATTAGGTCCTAGATTGTCGTCGGCTACTGCCAAGACTCTGATGCTATATTTACTCCTCCCTCTCTCCATCCCTCCCCTGATCGCGTCTGTGCCACCACGGTGTGTCATCTCTACATTACGTCTACGATAGAGTGCCAGGTGTGGAAATGGAGATGAAATATTAATTTCGAATGCCGCAAAAACTTTCACTTAAGCAGGGAATGATATTGCAGAAGTAAGGAAGATTGAAGTTATATAGTATATTGAATCAGGCTCGATTGGGGCCCCAGATGTTGGCGGTAAACATGGTCTTCATGAGTTTTAAGGGAAGTTTTGAAACATTTTCTTTTGATGGCACCTGGGAAAGCTTTCATACAGCCGAAGAGACCCCCCCCGAGCACATATCATAACCTTTAGCGGGAATATGTTTTATCATCCAAGCAGCTATTTTGAAAGTCAAAGTGTACTTTTTTTTCAGGATGTTCTGCCCTGTGCTGAGCTAAATGTCAATGTTCTGTTTGGACTTGGATTCAGAAGCCCGCCGAAAGCAGAGCCAGGACACCTTTGGAGAAATTAGATATGGACTTGACAAAAACACCTCAGTCAGCGGTTATGTCAGTAGAGATAAGAGAGAGAGTGTGTATGTGTGTCGGTGTGAAAAAGTTCACAAAGAACAGAAAGAAGTTGTGCTGACACAACAAAGTTTTCACTTGTGTTTATTTTGGACTAGAGTTGCAGGGTTTCCGCATTAGATTGTTTTTTTTTTTCTTATCAAATTAATGAAAAGGGGGAAATCCAGAGGGACAGAGCGATTTTCATCCAACAGTGGAGGATTATTCAGATCCTTTACATGAGTTAAAACAAACAATATTACAACAATGGAAAACAATACAACATCGCAAATGAGGGCCAAGTACCGACTCAGTCGCAATTGTAAAATGTTTGCTGTTAACGTCGAAGCAAACCACAGAGACGTTTAAAATGGTACATGCAATAGACTACGTAACGTATTGACGTTTCCACCAAACGTGTCATATCAGCAGTGGTGGCCTCAGGATGTTGGAGGGGCAAAGTAAAGAAAAATAACAAAGGGCACAAGCACGCAAAAAGTCATTATACATTTATAGTGAAGACACCACATTTTGTTCACTTAAACTAAAACATGAGGTTTTTCCCTAACCCTAACCAAGTGGTTTCTGTGTCTCAGCCAACCCAGAGCATAAGCACAGTGTTACATTACTTTATTCTGGCCATTGGGTTGCCTGATCGGAAAATGTCACTTAAGTAAAAGTTTGAGTATAAAGGTATTAGCAAAATTCACTCAATGTATTAAAAGGAAAGGCAGAAGCATCATATTTTATAAGCTGATCACATGTTTTGTGTGTATATTCCTCATCATATGTAAAATCACTATACTAACTACAGCTACTCAACAAATGTAGTGGAGTAAAGTGTCTCTGAATTGTAGTGGAGGAAAAGTATTAAGTATGGAAATACCCAAGTAAAGTTATAATATCTTACTTTTGAACTAAAGTACAGTAGTTGAGTAAAAAGTGTAACTTCACTGCATTTCTTGAACCAAACTCAATATTTATATATTCTTGATATTACTTCCTCTATTCCGTTCCACATCAACTTCGAAAAATGTTCTGGTTTTACAGGCCGACACTGATAGAATCCTTCTAGATTCTCAAATTGTAAGCCAGTGACCTCCGCCCCGAGTAAATGGAAAAACTTCACACTTTATACTGTTGGCAGGGGGGAGAGACGAAGACACAGGACAGAGACTCTGAGGACACAGATTTTCCACAGCAGCCAGTCAGCGGGCTGAACGGAGCAGCTTAATTGAAGAGCCTGAAATAGAGACTCTCTATTAAGGCTGGAGAGGCTCCCTGCACCAGCAGCCTATCAGGAGTACCAATTCTCTGACTTTGCTCTCTGTGTACCCTCAAGATAGAAGAGGGAGGGGGAAAAAAAGGGATACAATTACCAAACAGCACAAAGATGCTGCATAGTCACAGATTGGAGGCTCATTTGTGCGTGTCGTGCCGAGTTAGCGCTGACACGAGGTGGTGTGCCTGGTAACCTGCAGCCAAGTCGCTACACCAAAGTGCACTTGTGTTTTTGTGAGATTGCAGTGTTAAATCTAAAATCACAGTTTGAGTATTCGGTGATTATATCTTAAGTTAATCATAATGAATGCAGTAGACGGCAGCTGCAAGAGTGCTGGGTTGTCCGCTGTGTTCCCCCACAGTTATGAGGAAAAGCCTGTGGTTCTGTACTATTTCTCGGTTGTGGACTGAGTGATTAAACCACTGTGGTTGCTCTAACTTGAGTTGTGGGAGCACTGCACTCTACTGGCAGCTATTATGTACTACGGAGAGGGCTCCAGTTTGAGACAGCCTAACATTAAGGTCTTAAGGACAGTGAACACCTCATCTGATTATTGTCGGACGGCACCCGGAGCTCTGTGCCTCACTGCTGACAACAACACAAAAACCATGCGTTGAAGTGTGACTGTGAAACCACAGAATAACAGGGTACCTCACCGTAGTACCTCCAGGTGTTCCTCTCCTGAAAGTGCTTGAAGAGTTCGAGGCGGGCTGTCATATTAGCTCACCTACCAGCCTAAAGCTTTTGATTTGCCCTGGTGAACCCATCAACATTTATCTTGCCTTCTCCATTAAGCTCCACTGACATCCTGCAGCTCCACAGACCGACCATCCCGGCTCTTACAGTGACTGTGCCACCAGATGGCAGTCAATAATACTGTAATCCCAAAAATCCAGGAATCAATGCAAGGGAAGCTTTTGCTGGAAAGATTAATGAAGCCTGAATAATTCATGTAAGTAGTCAACAGATGGTTTATGTGGTGACATTTACAACATTTAATGCAACTTTCATTGCATCTGCGAGTACCAAGCTGTGTTTCCTAATGTTGTGTCACGCCTCATTTTTATACATAACATATTGTTGATGTTTTTAGTTTTTTTTTTAGTTTCTTTATTAATACTTTTTTACTGTGAATGTTATGCCCGATATCGGATTTAATCTGTTTGTAAATATCTATATGACAAGTATTTTAAATCGAATCAAATCAAAAGTTCATCCTTTCAGAAGTGGAAAGAAAGTAATATGCAAAGTATTTTCGTTGTAAAAAAAATATTTGAGTAAAAGTGAGTTTAGATATTATTTTGGTAAAAGTGAAAGTCATCCATACAAATAGATAGATGTAATGTGAGAAAGTTAAAGTATCAAAGGTAATTTTCAGGCAATAAAGCTACTTAAGAATCAAAAGTATGAGACAAAGTAAATGACACATAAGTTTGCATGTATGTATACACTGTACAATATTGGTTCACTGATTTTCTGATGTGCAGCATTTTTCATGTTATCGGAATACAATCCTGGTGTGTGTGTGTGTGTGTGTGTGTGTGTGTGTGTGTGTGTGTGTGTGTGTGTGTGTGTGATTGATGCCCTTTGGTGAGTGAGAGGGACCCAAACAATGTGGCTGAGGTCCAAGAGGATGGATGGGAGTGGATCGGGGGGTTACTATGGATACTCACAGAACACTGTCATTACTGCAGAAAAAAAAATAATAAGAAGAAGAAATCATATGTAGAAGGACACAAGGATTTTAAACATTATTTAGTGTTTTAAACACCTGTTTAAAACATTTAAATAAATTGACCTTTTACTGCTGTCGGTGAATGTTTTAAATTTCTGTGCAAAACCAACAAAGACATAAAGATACGTTGTCTCTGATGCAGCATACGATGTGACTGATAACTAAATCTATCAAGTAAATATAGTCGAGTAAAAGTATAAACTTGCCTGCAAAATGTAGTCAAGTGGAGCACAGTACTTGTGTAAATGTACTTAGTTATATTCCATGACTGTAAGTAACTTTACTCAAGTGCTATACATAGGTTTAAGTTCCTCAAAATTATATTTGAGTATTTTGAGATGCTTTATATTTCCATGCAACTAAATTTGAGAGGCAGATATAATCTTTTAAAGTTACCTTTCAGGTTACAACCTAACAAATGAGGTAAGTAGGTAAGTGAAGTATTATTAGGTCTATGTTAAATACTTTTAAGTATATTATGCATCACGGCATCCTAAAATAACATGATAGTTTAACTCTAAACCATCGTATTGCATCAAATTTCAAATAATTATTCTGGAAAAGTATCACAACAAACAACATCAACTGTGTGATACTGCAAAAAAAAAATGTAATAACGTCACTATAACGTCCACGGATAAACCGCATGTCCTAGATTAACAGTTTGTCCGGTAAAATACTGTAAACTCCATTAAATAACTTAGCTCTACGTGCCAATGAGGAATACTTGAAGACGGAGAAGCAGCCACTGAAGAACTGCTAAACAAAGAAACCCAACCAAAACCCAAGAGGAGGGACGTCACTGATCCTGCCCCCTTTTCCCAGTATCTCGCCTCTCATTGGTCAGCGTCCGGGGCTCTACCTCCCTCATTGGCTGTCTCTGCTGCCGGTCAGAACCAGCGGCTTGGTCGTTCAGTGTCCCGCTGCGTCGGGATCAGAGGACGCAAATCAAGTGAAACAAATCTCCTGACAGGAGAAAAAGTTCATGCCGGAGTTTTCTCATATCTCAGAGGGACATATGAAGGTAAGAAATCCGATAGAAAACTTGTTTGTGTTAATGAGGAGACGATATTTTCGCCGTGTTTTTGTCGTGTTTACAGTTTTGGACCAAAAGAAGAGGAATGCACACACACACAAAAAAGATGTAACGTTAGTTAGCAAAAGTAGTTTAGAGGCTACAGGCCGAACCGCTTGGACTGCATCTTCTATTTGATACAAATGCCACGAAAATGTGTTTTGTTCGTAAAAAATGTCGGCTGTCCTCGTCAAAAAAAAGCTTTTCAGCGAAGAAGAAAAGCCATAGTAACACCTCAGTGAGACGCTGGCGGCCGTTTGGTCTTCTTCTTCTTCTTCTTCTTCTTCTGCTGCTGCTGTTTAAATTCATCTCCATTGGCTCCAGTTGTTAAGTAACTAACGCTTATTTTACTCATCATCTAGACACACTTGTTCGTTTTTAACTTAGGCTATGTATTTTAAGACTAGGTTGCATTAAAGCCATTAGGTAGCAAGCTGGCCTACACACCAAAAAAAATAGGTTGGCCAACAAATCCAATTTAGCATCCAGACATGCTGCATCTGGTCACACATCCTGATTAACAAGGATATGCAGCAGACCTCTCAGACTGTACTTCCCCTCACTTGACCCTCATTCCATGTTCAGGTTTGTGGGCTAAAGAGGTTTCTTTTACAGTCTGTGACATGTTTTCATGCGCACACTGTGTTTTTCCTAGTAAAACCAGCTGGAAGTTGATGTGAAGGAAAACTACTAGATCCACTGAAATCTAAAAATAACCTGCAAAAAACACCCTGCAAATTGTTAGTGTAAGGTTTGCTGCCATTTGATGTGAGCAGTTGACTTGAAAACAGCCCTGCAACTGAGTTTGTCTGGGTGATATGATTTGCTGTGCACATTAAGAGTCATAAACATCCACTCAGGAACTGAGGCCCCCTCCTGGAGTGAAGCATATGTTTTTGCAGTAAAAGCTGCTGTGTGTTTTTAATAAGGTTACAGTGTTGCAGACGAGGCACATGGCTGACCGGTCTTAAAACAAACATGGATAAAAGGATTATGGACCCAAGGCTTTCCTGATCGGAAGTGGAGCCACGGAGAACGTGTGGGAACATTTGTATTTCCCATGCTATCTCTCAGTGTTTGTGTGATTACCAACTCCAACTCGGTTGGGAATTAGGTGAAATAATATGAGGATCCAAACAAGCGTGATGACACATGTAGGCCCCCGCTGGGCCAGACATTTCTCATAACACTGTGCACACTCTTCTCACAGTGATTACAGTGGCCTGTGAAATTAGCAGGCAAGCCTGTAAAACCAAAACCGAGGGAGGTGTGTACGCTGCAGTTTAATT
Organism: Diplodus sargus; assembly: GCA_903131615.1. Classification (NCBI taxonomy): domain Eukaryota; kingdom Metazoa; phylum Chordata; class Actinopteri; order Spariformes; family Sparidae; genus Diplodus; species Diplodus sargus. Next base: position 1,505,205 of record CAEMYA010000009.1, read on the forward strand.
AGCATTTTACCCATGTGGTTAAGCCACAGACCATGAGTGCTGGTGAAGGCAGGACTAAAAGACTGTGTGCCTCCTTTGTGAGAGGACGCTGCTGTAGGGATTAGGCTGTTGGTCCAGTTCACCAGGGTTATCCGTCTTCTCAGTTCTGCCCAGGACTCTGCACAAGTTCCACAGTGTATTTCAATGCTGTCATGCTCATTTACAGCACCAGTTTAGAAACAAGTCTGCAGAAGTTGTTGAAGGTTCCTGCAAAATATTGTAGCTTCTAGCTCTGATATGAAAGGCCGATGTTTCCTGCGTCTCATTATGAAACCAGTGCTCCGAGAGATCAGTCCACCCCCTCCGAATGACTTCACGAAGTGGAAAGTTGTGGGGACCACACAGTGCTCAGAGTCCGCGCCCCGTTAGATGAAGGCGAGCTCAGGTGTGGAGCGAAGTCAAGTAAACGTCAGCGAGAGAGATTCTCAGCGAGAATGTTTTGGTGTCTCAAGCTGGAGTTGCACTTCTGTTATTAAGCAGTCAGCCAGTGCCGCGTGCTTCTATCCCTACACGTCCCACATGACGATTCTCATCCGACAATGCATGCTTAGTGTAAGATCATCAACAGCTTTGATCTTATTTCAAAGAGCGGCCCGCATGCGTTCACTTGGCCCGCGTGTGGTTGGATGTTTGAGGTGTGGACACTGCAGGGCTTGTCAGCAGAACCAACACAGCTGTGAGATTAGAGTGCAGGGACACTACAAAGAGACCACATCAACTGTCACAGAGGCATTATGAATGGGACATGCAGTGCTAAAAGCAAAACAAAGTGATTTGGTATTATTTTCATTAAACTTGAAAGTCTAGTGAGACGCATATTATCTGTTGGCTGTAAACACAGATGTGGGACAGCTAGGATGCTGGAAGCTGACTCCCTCTTATTTGGTATGACGATCCATCTGTGCCTGATGAACATGTCGGCTTGTGGTGTTGCCATGTTTGTGTCACCTCAAAGAGCTTGAATATCCAAAACCCACTGGGAAAATGAAACAAGTACCGTAGATGGAAAATGTAGCCCTCAGATCTGAGTTGTACTGTTACTGCTGTAAATTGTGCAGTTATTTCATGTGCCTGAATGACAGTAGTTCCCTTTGTTCTTTATTTAGGTATTATTTTCCTGTTTTGTTCAAGCTATATTGCACACATTGACTACTTAAGTAGATGTGTTATGCAGTGCAGCTTTGAACTACTCCTAAAATAAGTTGTCTGTTTTCTTTTCATTCAGGAGAGAAATGTTACTACATTTTTGCACTCTGGTCCCACACTTCAAAATTACTCTCTTCCCCCAGATAATGACTACATATCCACACAAAGCTCATAAATCAGTGGGCGAGATCAGTTAGATCAGATGTCTGTCTGGATGTCTGATTTAGGGTTGTTGGAAAACACCCAGGGTTTTCTTTTTGAAGATTAGATTTAATAACTGAGAAGTTATTGAGGGAAAACAATTTTCCAAGTTTCATATAGACATTCTCAATTTTAAGAACTAAACCAAACCAAATCAACAAAGTTCTTCTCTTTTTTTAATCTTCTGTCCTCACAGTCCAAGCTGAATATGGAGAGTATGACCAAGCCAGAGTTGCTGATGCTTTTTAGCATCCTGGAGGGAGAGCTGGAGGCGCGGGACTTGGTCATCGATGCCCTGAAGGTACCTATCAATAAAGCTGTTTACATGAATAGAACATTCAAGTGATTTGCGCTGCACAAGTTTTTTTTAAAATATCAAATGCCCACTCCCTCTGGACTTTAAGTGGCTGTTTTCAAATATGGAGCCATTTAATGGTGACCGTTTTTCAAAGCAAGGAAAATGTTTTTGATAAACTTTTTAAACCAATGCTGCAGCATATGGCCACAACAGGGCATGTTTATTTTGGTAGTTTGCATGTAGAGCTTCTTACATTGGCCACTCATTAGAAACATACGCAAGAGTTGTCACATTGTATGTGACTAATAAAAACAGTGGACGTCAGAGAAACAGCAGCTGTGGTTTGGGAGGTTTCTGTGAACATTTCAATACATCTTTTCAACCACAGCCACAAATCTCTATGACAGAACAAACTACCAGCTATAAAAGCCTTCACAAACCTACATTGGATGGCTGCTGATGCCTCTTAAGATTTGTTGTTTATGGGTATGAAGAGTTATGGATGCTTTTAATGTATCACATTCATGCATTTGTTCGTGTATTCGGACCTAAGGTACATAAAGATCTGGCAGCAAAATAAGAAAATGATGTGCTGCAGATTTAATCACAGTAATCCTCATTTCCTGTAAAAAGAAAAAAAAAAAAAGGTTCTCTGTGAAGAAATGACAAAGCCACGTCTGTGAAGTTAATATTCCTCTGGATCCATCCAATTTGCCTGCAACAAACAAGCGTCTGTGCCTCTGGAGAATGGAGTAGATCTCCCAAGGCACTGTCTCATAAATCATCCTTTTCATAACTTTAAATGAGTACTGAACATTAACTCAATTTGAAATAGCCACAATGTAGAGTACACACATGTACACACACACACACACACACACACACACTTACACACACAGTTTGACACAGAGGCGCTAGCTCCAACATTAGGTTGTCTTACTTTGGCAGGGTTAATGCTGCATTTTAATTAAAGGATTGTCAGGCTATTTTCCCACATTGTCCTTTGCAGTGCTGTGTCCTGCAGGCCGACATACTCCGGCTTTCAGAAACATTTTGCAGGGACTTGAGGGTGTTTTGTCATTTATTTAAACAGTTGTGAATTTAACTCCGTAAACACTGTCACTGTGATGCTGTTAATAAACCACAAACTTAAGATAAGCAGTGAATAAGCAAATTAATGATCGAGCGTCATTCTGTGCAATTTTCCCGCAGCGCTGCAGACTTCATTCCAGCTATTTAATATTTGAGCGTTACAGCCGTTACGCTCGTGGAATGCAATTCACTTTCCTGGTGTAAAATGCACCATTGAAAGAACAAACTGGAGAGGCAGCCAGTGAACTCGAGAGCAGGCATTTAAGAGAGTCGGCTGCTGAATGTTCTTGTGTTGTGTCTAGACCACATTCCTACATCTCTCCTGGGATCTGGCCATCTAAGGCAAGAGGAGTTACAGCACGCTGGGTGCCTGATGACTCAATGTGAGCGAGAGTAGGAGTGAACAAATAAACATTGGCCTTAACTGGAGCTTGAGAGGAATATGGCTGTGCTTCTTTCATGGCTCAATCGGCACAAACTGTTAACCCATTCAGATCTGGGACTGGATCAATGCTGCAGTGTTAACTCTGAATGACGGTTTAATTAGGGTATAATTACTAACCTGCAGGAAATTGATTGCTGGGGTTAAGTGAAAACTGAGATTATGGAGGTAAACTAATGGCATCTCTGCAGGATACATGATTTTCCAAAGGTGACTTCATACCTTTCAGCTGCTATGCTGTTAGGCACTGTGGAATATTGGGTCTCACCCTCACATGAAAATGAATTGTTATCAGTACAACGTCTCCCCATAATACTTTCAGCCTCATCACAGGCATGGCTCTGATACATGTCTGTTCGAACATTCATGGTCAACAGGGGACTAATTCTACTGTGGTGATTTTCTGACTTTACCTCCGGACGATGCGACCATTGATGGCTGACAGTAATCGACTGCTGAGCCCAGTGCCTTCGTAACATCATGATTTTAAAGGCCCCACACCTGTTTGTCCCCGCAGAGTTGCTGAGGTTTGTGACGTGAGAGCAAAATCTAAAAGAATATGTTGTTGTTGCTGGTCAATGCACTTCCTCTCCATGTCACATCTTATTAAACCTGCCCTGTTAAGCGACCCAAAACGTTCAGTTAAATTGGCGGAAGTGGTGTTTCATTTCCACGGTTTGCCTTTGGCGTGTTTCTCTCCAATTGTTGCAGTAGTATTTGCGTCTCTTAAGCTTAACATTCTCAGCAGGCTAACTATGTGTGCCAGGAAGGAATGTGAGAGTTGGTCTTTCTCGGTTGAGGGAGACAGTCAGAGATTACCGTCAGCAACAGTAACAAACAGTGCTGACTACATTAGTAAGTCATAGTCCATCCTGATATTTCACTGCGGACATATGACATATGACAGATGGTTAGACATGACCCAACCCTAATGGACCCCACCAGGTCAAGAGGCATTTTGGACAAGTTTGTCCAGACATTCATAGTTCCCAGAGAATAAATCCTAAGGACTCTGGTGATCCTTTTTTCACTACCTCTCGGGCTATTATCAGGTAAAGAATCTACAGCAGAATACCTGCAAAACCATTATGTTCACATCAGTCTCAGGCGAAGCAAACACTCTAAACTTAGTTGGTGGACATCAGCATTGCTGCTAAACGAAAGCATGCGGTCATTGTAACTGAGCAAGTTAACATGCTGACATTAGCAGTTTGCAAAAAACGCTGCCACGTCTAAGTACAGGTTCACTGAGCTGCTAACGTGGCTGTACTCTCATTCCAACAATAAGACATGGGCATGGACCTACAGCAATTACAGAAGGTCCAGTCCTGTTGCTCACGTCTGTCTCAACTGATGTGTCACCGTTACATGTGACATGTGACAAATGTGTAGCTTAACCACAAATCACCATGGTAATAACACCGTTCACTGCTTTGTTTACCATGCCTTTGGTTCATCTGGTTAAAAGTATGGAATTGTTTTTATGTGTAGTTGCAGTTCCCAGCATTTTAAAAAAGTTACATTCTTATCATTGTTTTTTTCACAGGAAGTAGCCCAAGAACAGGATGTGAGGTTAATGGTGTGGTTTTTCTGTGGTGCTCTATATTTAATTATGCAGAACTATCATTGGCATTCTAACTATCTGCTGCATTTTTCCCCTTGTGACTCACTTTTGCAGCTGCTCACACTGTGGCTTTCAAAAGGAAGTTAGTCTCTGGCAATGCTGGTATTTGGCACACAAAGCCCTGCAGTGATCCAGTAGTCCCTCTGCTTTGAGAAAAAGGCACATGAGTCTCTACTTTGGGTTTAAAGGGGACACAAATATGGAAATGAGCCTTTTAATGATCTTTTAAGTTTAAAGGTCAACCATGGTTTCTAGTGGAAAGAGCTATAATACCTCAAGGTCCCATAATGTAGACAGAAATTATTTTAGAAATTAATTTCCTGTATTTTTGATTAGGCCAAGGTGCTATATTCATACTGTGAAAGGATCCATAGAGCCCAGATTCAGAAACTGTGCTTTGAAATTGGGCATCAGGATTTCCACAAGGTGGTCACAACTATGCAGTCACCGTCCTCAGAGATGCCTGCAGCTAGTTTATGGTTGCAAAAATACCAGCAGGGCTGATGGAGAAACATGGTGGGCAGTGTCTGCTCAGGCCTGTGACAGCTGACCAATAAGAGCAGAATGGGGCTTTTCATGAGGACGGCCTTAAAGAGACAGTGACTCAAATGCAATGTGCAGCAATGGACAGGATGAGAAAAATAATGTGATTTTAAACATTAAAGTGTGTAAGAAGTTTCTGGTCGACACCCTAAAATTTTGCATAGTATGAGACCTTTATATATAAATGATCTCTGGTACCAAATGCTATTACCCTGACTCTGTGTGTGGAGCCTCCATGCAAAGTGGTGTTGTATGTCCCCATGTGACTAGCGGAGACAGTGCAGCCATTGGCCACTATCAGAGCCAAGTTCCAACAATACTAATAGTTTGTAAAATGTCCTGTTAATGCCAGTTAATCGGCCGGCCTCCAGCTGAATTCATGTCGCGTGGCTGACACAAGCTTTCAAACAGACACACTTTCAACAGGTATACCTTGTGTGTTCTTTGGTAAACTGACTCATTGCATTTCATCCAGAATCCTTTGATAATGATGGATAGTATTCCAAGGGGTATCCAGTCTCTTTGCAGGGAACAATAAACACATGCATGGGCATTTCAGCATACTGAGCAATCTCTCTAAGCAGCAATAAAATATACAGGGCTCCTGGGTAAGAAGTTCATCTATCACTTTCCCTCAGTATTACACAGATCTCGTCACCAACACTGCGTGGCTGAAGGAGTACAGGCATGTGTCAGCAAAAGATAAGCTGGATTGGCAGCGGTGCAGCCATGGCACAACGACAACTTCCCAAGCAAAAATACACAGGTTGCCAAGAGCTGTAGCCAACAGACAAAAGCATGAGTAATGGAGGTAGACTGTGATGCATAGCAGACATGCTCCGAATGATTATGGGTATTGTACACCACGTACAGTATGATGTAATGAATAAGTATTGGTAGGTTTAGGTGTTAAGAATCAAGTAATGTTAGAAACTAGTTTCCTGTAATCCCTGGCTTGCTTCACCCTCTCTGCAGCACTGCAAGATTGGTGGGGAAGAAAACAGCCTTCCTTTGTGTTGTGGAAGAGCAGTTTATTGTGTGCATTGACAGGCTGGACTGGGAGCTGAGAAAGAGACAGAGTTTGTCTTAATAGGGTGATTTAGAAAAACACTGAGAATTTAAAGGCCAGTTATCCAGTTATGGAAATGTGTGTGGCCTGAATAAATAGCAAATAACAAGGCAAAGCAGCAGCTTACACTTTTCATTTTTCTGTTAGAATTGAACGTAGTTGCAGTGATTCACGTCTGACTATACATCCTCGGGTAAAGTGCTTAGGGTCAAGAATGGAAAACCTGATCCAAGCTTATGTAATTTTAGACCGTAAATGTGACACATCAGAGCAGACAGTCATTGACGGGAACAGGGATGGCTGTGGGCCAAGCATGTCAACAGATTTCTCTTTGAAGGGTTTTTCTCTTCTAAACTGAGTTAACCTTTTAGAAAAAGAGAGACCAACTCTAAAACATTGATGAGCAGCATGAAATCTTGCAAACTGACTTCTGTATTCATATTTGGTAGACAAATGTCATGGTTTTCCCATATCAATTAGATGTGAAACCTGTGTTATGTAACATAAAAGTGGTTATAAGGACCAGGACTACATCGCGAACAAGACTACTATCAATGTGGTCAGTGAGCTTTAGATATTGCCCACATTTGAGAGGCATTTTTGAATTCTCTCGGGCACTCTGTGTTTTCCTGTTTCACCCCTCCATGCTGTTTGATCTGCCTTCACACCATCCTCAGCGGACTGGATCAAATAACAGCAACGGAGCCTCGCAGCATTGCCCTCTTCTCCTTGTGCCACATCACATGTTGAAGATGACAATCACAAAGCCTCTGATCTGTTGTGGAATATTGTTTGAACTTCAGTTCTCTGTCCATAGTCAGCCATCTACAGTGCCTGTGTTGATCTTACTGGGTTTACTTAGAATAAATACTTTGATAAAGTGTGTTTGTAGTCAGTATGATTATGGACTATTTTTAAGTGTTTTGTCGATAATGTTTCTTTCTCCATGCTGCTCACGGTTGCTTAACACAAATCTGTTTTTCTATGAACATGTCAGTCATGATAGAATGCCTTGAATGTCACTCAAATGTTGGACTTTTGTATTAGTTTCACATTTTTTCATTTCATTTTTTCTCATTTTTTTAATATTATGCACCAGTCCATTACCCACTTTATCGAGTGGGCCACATTTCATCCAGTTTCTTTACTACGAACTATGAAGTAAATGTTGATTGCACAATGGAATGGCTACAGAATAATGATACCATCTGCATCTAGCTCGGTTCCCTTTAAACTTTTACCATACACTTTTTTTGTACATGATCCATCCTTGGGCTGGTGTTTTAAGGCGAATTCTGTTTTTATGTTGCCGACCCTTATGGAAAAAGCAAAATGGTAAGCGCACATAGCCTATAAGAGTTTTACAGTTGTTGTAGGGACATTTACATCACAGATAAAGTGAATCCACTGGATCTTCACTTCCTCGGATGGTAGGAGTAGATGAAAATTATTGTGTTTGTTCTTGCGGACAACTTGTTTTGTTTTACCTTCCACATGTTGTTGACGCATTAGCAAGGAAAAACGTGGTTACTGGACGTAACTCCAGTGCTATGAGTGTGTGTTATCAGAGCCACAGTAAAGCACAGTTATGACAGTGATGGCAGTGTCCATGTCATGGCGGAACGTGACACCGGCGATGGTGACAAAACTGTATTGTCACCCGCCCCCTGTTTGTCTTTGTTCATCCAACAATAATACCATTGCGTGGAACTACTTTAAGATAGCCAAGCAGCCACGGTTCTACTCCTATATAGTGCATATTGTGAGGGTCATGGTATTCCAGTGCAACACTCACACACTGTCAGCAGTTAAATGCTCAGTAAGACGGTGAGTCGGCTGAATAATGCTCTGCTGGCCAATCTACACTTCTTCTTCCTAAGTAATCTTGATATCAGTCATCAGGAGCGCTGTCCTCACCCTGCTGAGAGGATACTGTTCTCTGTAATCTCTTGATCCTCTTTTGTTGAAACCTCACTAAGACACATTGCCAGCTTGGCTAAAGCCCTCCTCCTCTCTCTCTGCTTCTCTCTCTCTCTCGGTCTCTCTCTCTCTCACACTTCATCCCCTTTTCACGGCAGCCCAAAGGCATCTGCTGAACCTGAAATGTCTTGCTACCATTATCCCTCCTTTGTCATGAGTTAAACAGAGAACAGGTCTGCCTTGGCCAAAGCCCAGTCCAGAGCAGCTGTCCTGCTAAAGATAGACAGACACTCACCATCTGTTGCTCCTTCTTCCTGCTAGCGCTGCTTCTCGTGTATTTTTATGCATTTCCTCTCCCTCTCTTCCTCTTCTTTTATCTGCTGTTCATTTAACACTATTTTTCAACTCTAGTTTAAATGGGAGAGATGCAAAAGCAGCATGTGTGAACTAAAATCTTTAAATCATGTCATGACTGAATAGTTCAGTGGGGTGGATTCCAGTTTTTCAACTGATAATGCCAGCTTAAAATAATTGCATTTAAACTTTAATGTGACTTATTGTATAGAGACTTTGAGGACCATTACAGACTATACACTGGTGCCATTGCCAGTCTTTTAGGCAGAAGGTAGACAAGTTACAGGCGTGCTAGCATCTCTGAGGCTGTAACAAGTGGCAACCTCTGTGGCTGAAAAATGGAGTGCCCAAGTGCCAATACAGGAAGTTCCTCAAATGGCCATATGGAGTTGGCTGCAAAAGAGATTCAATCCCCAATGACAAGCATATTAAAATGGCCCGCTTAACAGCAGAAATAAACATGTTAACAGTCTGTTACAAAAAATGGTTTTGGCTAAATGCTAACATCACCATGCTAAAACACAAGAAAATGCCAACATGCAGATGTTCAGCAAATATATTATTATGAGTTTTGTCATCTTAATTTAGCATGTTAGCATTTTAACATTTACTATTTAGGATTAAGCACACAAACAAAGAAGTGGACAAATAAACATTTTGCCCTCATAATGGCGAATTTCTGTTCCAAAGTTTCATGGCATCTGATAGTTGTTGGAATATTTCAGTCTGGATCAGGTTTTGAACCAATTGACGGCCAGCATTGTCATCCCTAAAGCTATGCTGTGAACATGGCTAATAATGTCTCTTCCAATATGCATCAACTGGACTAGGCATCTAGTGACAGCTGAGACTCAGACAAGTCTTAGAAGCCAGAAAACTGATCCAAGAGAAGATGCATTTTTTACAGCCAACTTTAAATCCCTCTGTAAATAAAAGCATTTGTGCCAAAGCTTAAGTAAGCCAAGAATTTCCTGCAATATAACCTTCAGTCCACCTGTCTGAGTACTCCTCCTCATTCTTCTCTTCCCATCCCTACAGGCCCAGCGTAAAGATCTGTTTATCCAGGAGCGGTATGGCAGGTACAACCTCAGCGACCCCTTCCTAGCCTTGCAGAGAGACAGTGAGGCTGTAGGAGGCCAGAACAAGGAGTCAGGCTGTTCCTCCTCCACCTCCAACCCTCTGGTGGTTCTCAAACTTGTGGTGAGCCACTGCAGGAGGATGCAGGAGAAGATGTTGGCCCAGCTGGCTGCAGCGGAGAGCAGGCACAGAAGGGTGGGTGTGGATGTGTGGCTCTTAGTTAAGGGAGGCAGAAACGAGCTGGTTCCTTATGTGGATGAATAAGATTGGCAAACATAAAAGAGAAAAGCTGGTCTCCGTGTTGGGAAATATATGAAAAACATGAATGTACAAGGCAACGATTACATCATCCCTCTTCATTCAAACCTTTTGTTTTCTGGAGACTTTTTTTCCCCAGGTACAGCAGAATAACAAAAACAACAAAAAAGCACAGCATAGATTTCCAAACACATGAAAAGCACTTTCACAGGTTCAGGGTAACAAACATAAAAGAAGAATTATGAAGTAACTGCACACATTTTCAGTTTTTCCTTTGTTTCATGAGAGCTTGAGATTAGAGTGTGAATGCACTATTTTTTAAGGACAGTGCTGAAACAACGTCACTGTCTCCTCTTCATCATGAGTTATACCCAATGACGATATGACCAATGTCTGAGATCACAAAATTCCTGTAATCTCATGTGTTTACACATCACGTCACTAGAAGTAGATTCTCTGACACATACAATATCACTATCAGATAGTATTTTAGATTATTTACAAAACAGAGTTTTGTTTTGGAAAGAAGAATGAGGCAGAAGCTGTTTTGAAAATATTTAAGTCTACTATCAAAATTAAAGTAGGCCCTTTTATCATTTTAGTATTCAAATACCAGTTAGATATTTAAATTTCTGTCTCACATGATTCCCATCAGATCTTATCGAACTGAACAGACACAAGCACTCGTCATCATTTTCGGATTTTAAAAACCTCTAAGTGATAACTATACTTTTCTCTTCAGCTGGTGGTGAACGTGATATTTAGATGAGTAGTTGTTGTTGAAGTCGTTTAGCTTAACTGCGATCCTTTCTGCTCACAGTGTGGTAATTACGTTGCTTCATTTCAAACAGAGTAAACTCATGTGAGATAATGTCTCTCTTGTCTCACTGTCTCCCCGCTGTGTTTGCTTCAGGTCATTGCGGATCTGGAGGAGGAAAAGAGGAAGCACGCTGAGGACACAGCAGAGGGAGATGACGTCACCTACATACTGGAAAAGGAGAGGGAGCGCTTACAGCAACAGGTGCCTTTGATTTAATATCCACATGGATTGCAACGCAGAGTCAACTGGTGAAGTTTTAAAAGAACTGTTTTAATAAGTCACGTTTCCAACACAGGAAATATCCTCAGGGACTAGTAATATTTTCCACTACAGGGATTATGGTCTATATTAGTTTCCAGCTCAGGAGGAACTACTTTCCAAAAGTAGAGGAACTTTAGAGTTGCAACTTGCAGCAATGAATTCCTGATTGCAAGCACTCACAGAATTTTCTTTTTGAAGCCACCATTTTTAAAAATCTGCAGTGACAAACCAGTTGGGCAGACTTGATTCTTTTTGTTACTGAGTTTGGTACTTTGGCTGGGAACGCAGAAAAAAACTGAAATACCATCCTCCATTAAAACAGTGTTTATTACCCCTGATAGGCTTGTTTATTGTGTGTCTTTCTAGCTGGAATTTGAGCGGAGCCAGGTTAGGCGGTTGGAGAAAGAACAGCGGCGGATTACCGACCAGCTAGAAGAAGAACGGGCTCAGCACAAACAGCTCTCCTGTGCTTTGGCCAAAGAGTGCAAGTGGGCAAGCGCCAGGGCTCTGGAGGAGGGTCATCGGCTGACTGAGCTGGGCCGTAAACTCGACAAGGTAATAACATTTTGAATCCAAGCACGCGCATTTATGGCCTTCCTTTCCGTTGTTACAAATGTTCAGCCTGGCTATACTTTACACTGTGTGAACACGTTTTTCTCACGCAGGAGAAGGAGGCTTGTCAGGCCCTGAGAAACGAGCTGGAGGACGAGAGGAGGAGAGCCCTGAGAATGGAGGCGAGGGTGGAGGAGCAGCTGGCTGAGTTTGACACTGAGCGAGAGCAGCTCCGCTCCCGTTTGAAGAAGGAGGAAGCTCACTGCTGTCAGCTACAACAACAGGTGTGAACACTTGAGCACATTCATCATGCAGGTGGCAGTGCAATCTGCACATTTTACACACTATGACTAACTGATCTTTTTCCCCCCCATTTTGTCATTAGGTAGAAGAGCTGAAGAGGAAGCTGGAGGATACAAATATGACGAGAGATGTGAGGGGGGGAGCTGCATCTCACGTGGAGGCACAAGAAAAGGAGTGGGCCACAAAAGTTCTTCCGGGAAAAACAGCAGTAGACACTATTAAGGTTGAGGACATTGAGGAAGACGGAAACCAGCAGCCTGTGCAGCCTAAAGTCAACGGTCACTGTCTGATGGAGATGGAGACCAATGGGCACAATGGTGCAGATAACGTCCACGCAGAGAAGATTTGCCTACAGAACGGGAGTGAAAATTCCCTGTCCACTCTCCCTCCTTCCTCCCCCTGCGCCTCGCCTGTCCTTGCCAAACGCCCACCAGGCAGCCCGAGCCCTGGTAGCTACCACTCTCCCTACCAGGCTGGGATCAACCAGCGCTTCCACGCCGCTCGTCACAAGTTCCAGGGCACCATCGAACCGGAGCCTCAGGCACAGGTTGCAGCGCCACCTCTCTCGCCCAAGGAGGTCTCCCCTGCGAGCTCCTCCATAGAAGCCAGCCCGGTCAAGCAGATGGCCCGGAGCACCGTCACTCAAGTCCTGTCTCGCTTCACCACCGTCCAGCAGGGTGCCACAGCGAAGCTCGCAGCACCGAACAATTCCCCCTTCGGTACAGACTACCGCAGCCTGGCAGCGCCCTTGTCTCCCGTCATTGGAAGGGCCGCAGGAGGACTACCACAGGGAATCAGGTCACCCACCATCCCCAGGGCAGACAGGGGCAACCCTCCACCTATCCCCCCTAAAAAGCCCGGTCTGGCCCAGGCGCCTCCCTCCCCGGCCACGTTGCCCAGGTCTGCCAGCCATTTCTCAGACAACGCCCTTTCAGGCACCTGTGGCCTCACCTCAAGCCAGGAGGGTGTCAAAGAACTGGACATGGTGGTTTCCTCTAATTAACTGATGATTTGATCCGTCGATTAAATTAGTTATAATTAGCTGCTACTCTGCTCGTGACATGATGGTTTAATCCGCGTCTCATAATTATGATTGAGATATTGTTTTTTACATGATGCTTATTTGAACAGAGGTCCTTTCAAAACACTGTTATAATTGTATTTATTAGAGTTTTTTTTTTTTTTTATATATGCGATGAGGCACAATTTTTGGTAGTGGTCCAGGTGCAGGTACTAATTAGCATAGTTTCACATGTGCCAATACTGTATGTTGGGCAAACTATACTGTTGCAAAAGTCGTTCTATGGTGTTATATTTCCAAAGAATACAAACCAAGTCATTCCCCTGATGCTTTGTCTTGAGTATGTTGCCCCATTACCACAAAAACAGTAATCTTCAGACCAAATGTAACAAGTAGTCCCTGGACCAATACATGCTGAACTGTCTCCTCTCAGTGTGCACTCACATGTACTTAGCTGTTGTTTTTATAAAAATGTATAGTTAATTTTATAAACGTTCCTTAGCTATTAAATGTATTATAGTTTTATAATCCAATCAGTGTCATATTGAGCTGTGTCCATGTATTGCTTTATGTATGCTTAGCTATGATAATCTTATAATTTCAGATTATATGCAGGCACCATTGTAAAATATTCATGTTTAAGATTTGTGATTCTGATCAATTTCATGCTTTTTGTCATTTAAAAGAACAATTATGAAACATGCAAGTTTTTTATAGTCAACCATGGTTTTAAATATCATAAGAGCCGCCATGTTGATTATCAGATCCTTTACAGTACTGTATAGCTGGAAAGTGACAGATTTAATAAATGAATCTCAAAGATTGTCTTGTGTTCAGCTCTTTATTGGGAATTATATATATGCGATAAAGCAATGGTGTTGGTTTAAATACCAACCAATATTAGTAATCTAATGAGGCGATTCTTACATTTAGTGTAGAGCTGCAACCGACCATTACTTTTGTCATCCATTAATTTGCCAGTTACTTTCTCGATTAATTGATTAATCTTTTGGTCTATGGGATGTCAGAAAACAGTAAAAGATGCCTGTTCTAACATCTCATATCATTTGTTTTATCTGGCCGAATGTGCAGAACTCTAATATATTCAGTTAATTGTAAATTGTGACCAAGAAATCAGCAAATCAACTCATTTGAGTGGCTGGAATAAGAGACTCTGCACTTGAAAAATGACTAAAACAAGTAATTGATTATCACAGTAACTTCGGCTGTGTTGTTTTTCATACCTGTACCTGACCATTACAATTCTACTAGTAAAAGTCATTGATAACTGTAAGGGATAGGAAACTTTGCCCTGCCAAATAAAATCTAGTGGCATGTATTTCAATAGATTAAGATACTTCCCAAGAAAATGTTGGCCAATAAGTGAAAGTGTAACTTAAATAAATGTATTTCAAATAAATTCAAATTATAAAAGTGTTTGATTAGAAAGAAGTCATCAGCGTCTCTAAATCATCTTCAGATACATTTGGATGACACCAATTTGCATATTTCTTCAGGTTCAAACTTCCTCTAATATAGCATGTTTATGCATTACTGATACATATTCATTTTTGTTTTAGTACTGTACTGTTGGAGAGTGTCCTCTAGAGGTCAGTACTTGATAAGAAGCTACACACAGTAAGTTACAACAGGCGGGGAAACACAAAGATTCAAAATCCACCACTGTTTCTCTCAGATACACACAACAAACTGGATTTGTTTCTTTTTGTTTGAACACCCAGTGGACTGTAACAACAATCTGTTGTTTCTGACTGTGTTAGTATCTGGTAATTAACATGAAATATACAATACAAAGACTCGGAATTGCATTGTTGGCTTCATTCTGCTGTCTTCTGGAAGCAAAGAGTCTGTGACATTCATATCATTTCTCATGTAATAATGGATAACATTTCTGTGCTCGACTATATTTGAATGCTAAAAAGAAGACTTACATTGAGCTCCTGTTGGGCCGCGAAGATAAGTTATGAAACCGTTAAGTGGACTGGACTGTTTGTTATTTTGCGCCCCGTGTTGCTTCAACTGTAAACAGCGCTCTAGTGGTATGTTGTTTAAGTGACGCAACTTATGAGAGGGACTGGGTGGTGGCGATGAGTTTGAAACTTGCGCAAGTGCACAGAGAACGCATACGTGCTCCACAAAGCTCTTCTGTGTGTTCTATAATGTCACAGCATTGTATGGAGTCTCTGTCTCCCTCTCACACTCAGGGGACAGATGCTCTCGATCAGTCAGTGTGGCCTCAGAGCGACTGACTGGGCGCTCCGTCACACTAAATCCCCCCCTTCTTGGTTGTCGGGAGAGGGGGGAGAAAAGGGTTGGCTGGTTAACGGGACGGGTCACCTCTTCTCTGCTCAGCTCACCTAATTAACATTCCAGTGTAGGACAGCAGGGCCGCATCCCAAATCCAGCGCAGGCACGCCTGGTCCTCCAGCA
>CAEMYA010000009.1:1524615-1564053 GCA_903131615.1 Diplodus sargus
AAGTGGGTGCGCAACAGCTGAGGAGGAGAGGTGACTGTCTTCTCACTCGCTCGTTTATCACAATCTCCGACGACACTGAAGACTACGGATGACTTGACGGAGGACCTGTCAGCACCAGCCACCCGATGGAGTTTTAAAACTCGCTTTTCCTCCCTCTGAACTTCTCCCCGGCTCTCCGATGATGGACGGCAGACGCTCGTCAAGGACTTTCACACCTGATCGCGCAGCTTTCGCCAACACATGAAGGGAAGAAGCATGTTGCCTCGGAGCTTACCGGACAGCGGCAGGGCTATGGGGATCAGACATCGGACGAAAAGCCAGCAGCATCACTCCAGACCCATCTCTAAGATATACTTCGTTTTCATTCTGCTCCTGCTCATTTTCACGCCGAGGGTGGACTCGTCGTGGTGGTGAGTACATCTGCCGACACTCAGACCTGCTCCGAACGCACGCACGCACGCATCTGGTGAGACTGGGAGCCTGAGCTGAAGCTTCGGATGCGAGTGCAGGGAAACTTTCTGATGCAAAACACAAACCTAAGTGAATGTATGATTCCACCTGTGAGGTACACAGATTGAAAGTTTTCTTGCGATGAAGGCGAGAAAAGAGTCTAGCAAACTTTTCTTCCGCTTATTGGACAAATACGTTCAGAAACTTCCATGTTGGTGTTAATATTTTTGTCACCAAAACCTCCAAAATGTCTATATATTCTATCATTTCCAGTTGCACTTTCATCTTCTGCATGGGAATTTCTGTGCTGATGTTGATTTTTTTTTTTTTTTCTTTCCAAACATCAGCGCAGGGTGAGATGTTCAGCACAGCAGCAGTGTGTGCCATGCGTTTATGAAGATTAATGGTGTTTGGGGTGGGGGTGTTGGTGGGGGGGAATCTCCCCTATCCATCCATCTTGCCCAGAGTAAGTGGCAGGTGCAGGCGCTGGTGCATGAATAAATGTCCCCTTGATGATTTCTCCTGAGGTTTTAAACGCTCAGGGGAGGGAAAAAAAAAAAAAACCCTGCAGGGGTGTAAGCATGCTCGACCCCCCCTCCCCACCTCTCTGTTATCCCACCCACCTGAAATAGTTGTTCTCATGTGTCAGGTCACACTTGCAGAAATTGCATTTGATGTGCAGCTACTTTATATTTAACCAGCCGCAGCGCAGCAGATTCCAAATTCTAATTTCTCTTCCTCCCTGGCCCCGCGCCCCAACAACAATTACACTCTGTTTTTCGGATTGGATTTAGATTAAAAAACGCGCCCTTTGTAGCCTAAATAATATTATGAATTGTAATTTTCCAAGAGAGCCAAATGCATGTTATCCTATTTGCTGCTTATGCAGATACTTGTATGAAGGGGGAAAAAAGAAGAAGCTTTGATTAAAAATTGTTGAGAAATTCCGGAGGAAGGAAAAGAGAGACACACAGAGAGCAGCGGAGGCAGAGGATGATGAATACTTATTTAATCCTGGTTTGTATTGTCAGGGCCTATTTTTAACCACCGTGATAATTTAGATAAGCACCATGTGTCTTTGCCGCCCAGGACCCCCTTCCCCTCTCTCTTCTTCTATGTGTGTGTCCTCTTGGAGACGGTCAGGGGTCTCTTGGCACAGCCGGTGTGTACAGCACACAATAAACACATGCAGCGCCTCTGCTCTGCTTTACTGCTCAGGCAGATAGTCGCAGTTAGAACGGGACTGGGACGGCCATAACGGGAGTGGAAACTGCCTGCTACGTCCGTTTCTGTCTCGGTGGCCAGGCGACACAAATGTGGCTGCGATTAGGGACTATAATGATATCCGGATGGAGAGTGGAGCGTGCAGGCTTAGAGAGGGAGGGTGGTGGGTGATGGGGGGGTGAGCTGTGCCTGCGTATGGCTGATCTGTGAGGCTGGGAGGGAAAGGCCTGAGCGGTCACTTGCACTGTAGATGACTGTCCTCATGTCCTGTTGATAAGAGCCCCCCCACCACCCCCAGTGTCACAATACCAGCAGCATGTGATCGGCCCTTTTAGGAGTTTAGGGATTATGTGTGAATGGAGCAGGAGGCAAAAGCCTGTCACAGGGAGAGAGGTGCTTTTCACTGAACGTGAGGAATTTAATAATCTCTTCTACATCCTGAATATCTGGGTCTCGAGTGGACGAGGGATGTGGATGCGAGGGGAAAATAGGCACACAAGTAGGAATCCAATCAAGAAACTGGACTTAAAGGTGGGGTGAGTGATTCCCGGGTAAGATAGTTGATTGTTGAGTCATGTGTGAGACGCTTTAGTCGACCCGGGGAATGAGACTCAGCAATATACTATCTCCCAGGAAACACTCACACTATCTTTTCAAGGAAAGGTTTGTTTAGTCTGCGCAAAAACAAAAGCGTAAATTCCCTTTTTTTTCCTTTTTACGGCGAACAAAGTTCTGATTGTTTCCTCCACCCAACCACGGGGCGCAATCAAACTACAGTCTGGCAAGAATAAAATGAAGATTTGTCATTTTTTTACACTTCCATTTTTGTTCAGTTCAAAACAAACACAATCTTTTCAAAGTTTGGATAGGTGAGCTTTGGAATAAACACATTACCTGAGATGGCAAATCTTTCCTTTTTAAAAGTACAGTACATACAAACTGTCGACAACCGTCATTTTAACCAGTCGAGAAATGAACTAACTTTATCAGCAGAGGGTGAGGAATCGACACTTTTGATGTTACAGTCCGTACTGTGTTGAAGAGATGGTGACTGAAGTTAGCTCCGGCCCGTCTTGGTTCGTAGTACCACTCAGTGTTGCGAGAGGCGATGATAAATTCCCCTGCAGTTCAAAGAATTTCTGTGAATATCTTCCAATGTAATTATGTGACATGGTGTTCACTATACTACAAAACAGAAAAATAAAAAAACAAAAACACAGTAATATCCATCCTCTAATGGTTGTATGCCTCCGTGCACCGGTCAAGTTGCACAGTGAAGTTGACCTTTGACCTTTGACCTTTTGGATATTAAAAAAAACGGTCTAAACTACATAATTTTTCCACTTGACACAAATTATTTGTAAATTATCATATGACTTGCTGAGTCATTGGCCAACGTTGTGTTTGGTTTGGTCACAGTGACTTGGTCCAATCAGTCCATCCTCAAGATGTTGGTCTTGAGATGCTGCGTCAACAAGAACTGCATGACAGACAACCAGCGGCCGTCACCGACGCAGAAGCGTAACAAGATGTACTGTTGACGAGGCAAATAGCTGATTTCGAATATTTAAAGAAGTTTGCCGAGCCGGTAACGATCTCGGAAACAATCTCGGAAACAATTTATGTCGTTTCCCTTCTTTCGACGTCGCCTGAATGCTGCCAAAAACCAAGCTGAAATTACTCCCATCACTTCATTATGACATCATCAGGTGTTATTCTCTCAGACTTGACAAACTCCTCCAGAGCCACAGAGGTCAGCATACTGTACAGCTTCTAGACCAAAAGGTTGTCCCTGTTGAGTCAGCTCTGTGAAATGTGTCGGCGTACCCCTTTAACTTCTCATTTCTTTATACTGTGTCGGCTCTTTCGCCCGCAGGTACATCGGGGCGCTGGGTGCTCGGGTGATCTGCGACAACATTCCCGGCCTGGTGAACAAGCAGCGTCAGCTGTGCCAGCGCCACCCGGACCTGATGCAGTCCATCGGCGAAGGGGCCAAAGAGTGGATCAGAGAGTGCCAGCACCAGTTCAGACACCACCGCTGGAACTGCAGCACGCTGGACCGCGACCACACGGTGTTTGGCCGGGTGATGCTGCGAAGTGAGTCTGCTCGTGTGCGACCGGGACTTCTATCTGTGTGGTTTCCCCGCCTGTGCGTGACAGCGGTTGTTTATGCCAGTGACACTCGAGTTAATCATCCTCGTAAATGTCTCCGCTGTTGCCCAGATAAGCGGAGAATTAATAGGTGTCTTATTAAATCAACTTTGCCTCGAAAACACAAACACAAACAGAAAGAGAAAGTGTTGTGTGGTTTTGTTTTTACCCTCTTCAGAATGAGGGGAGATTGGGAAAAGTGGATGTTCTCCGAAAACAAGTAGCAGATCACCACACTGGTGATGTATAAACAGTAATAGGAGATGTAAATATTTGGGTAGATGTTTCTGGCAGCCAGACAAAGCTTTACTCCCTGACACATCGCCTGTGTTCTGCTCCGTTGCGTGAGCAGGAATGAGGACGGGGAGGTGGGTGGGAAAGCCAGACCAAATAACCCCCAAAATCTCCTCTTGCCTGAAATGAAAACAGAGCCCAGTGACTGAGAGAGCTGCCATCTGTGCAAATTAAAAAGGTGAAAGGAGAGTCGGCTGGACTGTGATGTTATAGCTGACATGCAGCTACCTCTGTCTGGACCATCCACCATAAATGGACTGATTTCTGTGCTCCGGCCGTCTGGAATATACCGGAGAAAGGCTGCTTTACTGAGCAGGAACACAATGAACCCGGGCACTAAAATCTAGAATCTTACCAAACGCAGGAACAGAGCCGGAGGAGTTTCTGACCACGTTTAAAAAACGGTCATTTATCAAATAAGTAGCAGTAAAAACACATTTTCTCTGATCATAGAACCTTATTTTCTGAAGGATTTAATTGCAACATCTCTTCTTTTCTGTGCACCCCAGGCAGCCGAGAGGCGGCGTTCGTGTACGCCATCTCCTCAGCGGGAGTGGTGTACGCCATCACCAGGGCCTGCAGTCAGGGGGAGCTGAAGATCTGCAACTGCGACGGCCACAAGCGAGGGCGAGCCAGCGACGACAGGGGCAACTTCGACTGGGGCGGCTGCAGCGACAACGTCAACTACGGCATCAAATTCGCAAAGGCCTTCGTGGACGCGCGAGAGGGGATGGGGAAGGACGCTCGCGCGATGATGAACCTGCACAACAACCGGTGCGGTCGGATGGTGAGCTGCAGCTTTAATGTTGACACTTGAGCGGATTCAATACACTTTAAACTTATTTCTACGCTGTTGTGATTGGTCAGTTTTTCACCATCATTTCAAGTTGACATGGCTGAGAGGGATGTCACTCAGGATACTGAGATTCGCATCCTGATTGGAACATGCTATTCACTAATTAGTTTCCATTTTCTTTTTCGTTGTTATGTCACTGTTTGGTGAAGATCAGGCATCAAAAGTACTTTATTAGGTTTAGGAAAACATGTTTCAGGTTACATAAACCCTTTCACAACGTAAAATGTGTGTGAAACAAAAGCTTCTCCCACATGGGTAAATTCCCATCTTTCCATCAGAGTGAGACAAGGATATCGAGTTTGAATTACTGAATCAAAGGGGGTTGTTATTTCTGGCGGAGGTATGCACTCTACTGAGTGCCATTCAAGTTTTCATAATTGATTCTTCTGCGGAGCTTTCAGCGTAAGGAAACCTCGGAAAACAAAGAATAATGCTCACTAGAATGTATTGAAAATGTCTTGTTTTGAACCATCAAATGTTAAGAAATGGCTCTGTACTGAATTTACAGACAGTTCATCAACATGGAAATTGAAAAATAAAAGGAAATACACCCTGACAAAAAAAGCTATCCATGTATCACACCAATAATCTGTGATGCTATTCATTAGATTTAGCTTTTGAGGGAAAAAGAGTAAAATATCACGCTGGTATATTGAAAAGGCAACGAAATGAGATCAAATGACCGAACAGCAAACATCATAAATTTGCTTTTATCATATATATAAATATATAGTATAGATATCATGTTTCAAAAGTCTCCAACCGGAGTGAAGAACATTTAACCAATCACCGTGCTTGCAGAGCTGATCACACTTCACATCGTGCCGGGGGCAACTTCATAGGCTTAACACCCTGTCACCTTTGACCTCCGCTCTAGGCAGTGAAGCGCTTTATGAAGCTGGAGTGCAAGTGTCACGGGGTCAGCGGCTCCTGTTCTCTGAGAACCTGCTGGCTGGCCATGTCCGACTTCAGGCGCACCGGAGACTACCTGCGCAAGAAGTACAACACGGCCATCGAGGTGACCATGAACCAGGCGGGCTTCATGGTGGCCGACAGGGACTTCAAGGGAAGCACCAAGAACGAGCTGGTCTACGTGGAGAACTCGCCCGATTACTGTCTCATGGACCGCGCGGCAGGTGAGTGAACGAGTGAGGCAATCGCTTTTACAAATTCTGCGAAGGTTCGAGACTCGTCCGCTGACATTCCTCTACAGCTTAAACGTTAGTGATTTGACCTTTAACATCTCCTTTAATTCCTGGTGTTTGCTTTGTCTTGTCAAGCTCTGTCTCCCTCCTCCAATCCGGCCTCCTTCAATAGAGCGTGAAGGAGTTTACTAACTGTTAATATGTTAGGTAAGATAGCACAGTGCGTTACGTGCGGCGGGGGGGGGGACATGATGGTACTAACTTATCAGATTCTCTTCCTCCTCCTCCTCCTCCTGCTTTGAGCTTGGTCGCAGCTTGACAACTGAGGGAGTAATGAAGGTGTGTTCGCTCACAGGAAAGGGCTGTGTTTACTTGTTAAAAGGTGATCTTAAAATGAGCTTATGACTCTCCTTGCCACTAATCTCCATTGTATAGGAATTCACAGCCCAAGGATACATGCGGGCTTACTATTTCAAATCCTTCCTTTGGTCAGTATTAAGCTCCACTCCCAAGAGCCTGAGGGGAATATCTCTCCTTATCCTTTTTCTCTTTACTTCGGGGATTCTCTGTTATTAGACGCGGCATCTGATCTCAGGCCTAGATTTAACACCTGAGTACATGCACACCTTTGTGTTTGGCCCTAAGACTATTCTGTCAGCGTGTCTGGAATCCAACACCCAGCTGAGGAGTGTGGGAAAAGTGATATTCTGCTTTGGGAAAACATCGTTTCAGGTTTTCCGCCGGTGTTCAGAGGCGGTCAGCTGCCAACATTAGCAGCTCCGGACACCCACAGCGAGTCATCACTGGAGGTTTTCCCCAAATTAATGGAGTTTAGCTGATATGTGACAGGGACGACCATGAAAAAACAACTACTTATCAATGTTTTTATATTGCAGTCGGATCAAATATCTGTGTGATGTGTGAGACAACCCTGCCGTCCCCCTCGGCTCTACAGAGCAGAGCTGCAACCATACGCTGATTAATGGATAAACTGTCAGCTATTAAATGAATCGCTGGTTATTTTGATAGTCGATTAATATTTATAGATCCTTTCAGCTTCTCAAATGTCAAAATATTTCAGACACTACAGAGAATTTGTTTGGGTTGTGGACAAAGCGAGACATCTGAACACGTCTGCTTGGGGTTCAGAGATTTCTGACATTTTATGGACAAAACACTAATTAAATTATTAGATCGACAAGTTAGTTGACAGTGATAATCATGAGAGGCAGCCTACAAATTCAGCCCTCAGCAACCTAATGAATGCATCTCCTTTCAGTAAAGACCAGACAAAGACAGAAGAAGTTTCCAACCAGCTAGTGAACGTTCAGCTAATAAGCCTTCCCTCACAATGTTCTGGGGACCAACACATAGCTAGAGGAGAGTAAATAGTGGACTTGGCATTGATCAGATGGGAAGGAAAACAACTTCAAATGAATTCTATTGTTGCTTCAGGTTAAAGTAGGAAATGTTTGCAGTATGAACGTTATAATGTCAATATTGTGTTACCACTTGTGTTACTCAGATCAAGTGATGTAGCTTTATGGACAAAGTGCTTAAAACTTTTTTGGTTATGTAGAAAGATTTTGTTTCTTTTGGATGAGTGTGAAAGATAAGATGATGAGTGGTTAAACTGGAATTCAATTCCAAATTGTTGTTCCATTTGAATTTAAAAGGGGACATCGATAAATGTTGCTTCCCGATTGAGCCTGCAGATTAGAGAGGTTACTACAGTGACTGTTCTTGACGGTTGTCGTTCTTAAACAATTATGTCTTAAAATGTTTTATTTCAATGTGAATGTGGCTAGTAAAGACATTTATTCTACTCATGAGTACAGATGAGTAAAGCGAAAGTTCATCATTGTAAATCACCATTTGTACTCTTTGGTGAATGGAATTATAACATAATAAATATAATTTATTGTATTCATTAAAAAAGCAAATACTGACTGTATTTCTTATATATTTTTATAATTGTTGTATTAGTTCTTTGGTGGGAGTTGAGGATAGGCTACTTCAGGATAAGATTGTAACCATGATTCGTCCCTTTTCTGTTTTAAAAAGGAAAATAAACTAACAACAAATACTAATTTCCATATGTAGCATGTTTTTATCTACTGATGCTTGAGGGAAATTATGATTTTCTCTGCAGTAATATATTCGTCTCTTTCAGGCTCCCTGGGCACTGCAGGCAGAGTGTGCAACAAGTCCTCGAGAGGCACGGACGGCTGCGAGGTCATGTGCTGTGGGCGGGGCTACGACACAATGCGAGTCAAACGCGTCACCAAGTGCGAGTGCAAGTTCAAGTGGTGCTGCGCCGTGGAGTGCAGCGACTGCGAGGACATGGTGGACGTCCACACCTGCAAGCCCCACAAGCGTCCCGATTGGTTGGACATAACCTAAGGAGGAGGCTCTGACCAATCACAGTCACGACTGACTCATTAACCTGCGCGCTAATGACTGCATTTTATTATGGGATATATTATTGGGATCTCTTAACTGTAATACCTCCGGCTTTTGATCCAATGACACTTCCTGAAGCAGAGACTTCACAGACCTTGATCGTGAACTGGAAACTAGGCCCAGTTACTGATCTTGTGCTGCTCTAACAAGTGAATATAAGAACAATCTGTTGAGCTTTTTTTTTTAAGAGAAACTTTGGATCTTTGATACAAAATGGCTGAATATTATATTATTCTGATGTAAAATGCACCCTTGGTTCAGGCAGAGACAATGAGGTAATGTCTGCTTTTTTAAGAGTACGTAAAGACCGTGTCAGCATGTGACATTGCTCAAATCGACATGATAATAATAGTTATATTTAGCCTTAAGAGAGAAAAAGAAAGATTATTTGAGTTATTGTAAAATAAAACAAAACACTGACATTGTATCATTGAAAATGATAGAGTCATTGTATGGTACTGCAACAAATCGTGTAAAAAAAAAAAAAAACGCAAAAAGACAGTTGCTGCTAATTAGTGCAACTCTAATGAACTAACAAAAAAGTCCGGAGCTTACGTAAAAAAGTTCCTACTTGAGTAAGGCCAGAAGATTACACTGTGAACACAAACTGACCACAAACCGGAGAGCGAGGACGGACTTTCAGACGGACACACCAACAGAAAACCACAAAGCTTCACATGGACTGATATCTCAAAGGGTTACATGTTTCACTCAGTATCCCACAATCTGTAACTGGTTAAACACATTCTGGCTGCGTTGCCTTAAGGAAAACTTCTTAATTTCTACCTCTGGTTCTTTGTCTTTGTTTGAAACATTTTTTTATTTTTTTTTGGCCCAGTGCTGCACCAACAGCTTCAAACAAATGTCCGTAGGCTAGGGCTTCGGCGGTATGGCCAAAATCGTATATTACGGTATATGTGATTTTATATCTTATACCCCATTTACACCTGGTATTAAAATAAGATCTGTATCTGGATAAGTTATGCAGACAATAAATGATCCGATCTTTGCCTTTGCGTTTTACACCTGGTATTTTTGATGCATTATCTCGTTATTGCCATTGAGATCAGATCTCTGCCCTCACTCGATCTGAGGTGGCGGTAAATCAGCCCCCGGATTCCTTTAAAAAAAAAAAACACAGCATGTTGTGAGTTGTTGTGTCGGGGAAACCCTTTATAAATGTTGTCAAACACTGTCTGAGACAGATTCTTTATTATCTGATCCCCCTTTGTAAATTCGGCAAACGCATGAATTTGTTCCTTTCTTTGTATTGAAAATATTTTGTCAGCGTGTCTCGGTGTTGCAGTACAGGCGTGAAGGCTACTTACTAACTACGTAACTTAGATCCCTTGTTCTTTACAGATCAGCTGATTCGATGAGCACAATACACACCGTCTTAAACACCTTTCTGTGAAGTTCTGATGCAGGTTTCTGATGTCTGTTACCTTTTGATCAGCCTCACCTTCATTACTGCTAGAATTACGCTGCTGACAAACCCATACTACTGCTTCTCTCAAACTACAAGGCCCGATGTACGTTAATAAAAGTGTCACAACAATTTTAACGCTGCTATATTTTCATAGATCCTATGTAAAAATGAGTGGCAAACTATGTATTGTAACCTGAAGGAAAAAATATTAAACAAAGTTTCTGTTTATGAGATTTTAAATATGTATTAAGTCCCGTTGCCGTTTTCAGAGTAGTCATTATTACGCGTTCTTTTACCAATATGTGCTTCTCTGTGCTGGGTTGCATCTTATGGTTGTAATCTCTTCTCTCTGCTTTCTCAGTGTCTTAATTACAAGTCCAGCAGAGCATGTTTCTCCTATCATCGTATTGTGACAGAACACTTTTAAAATGCAATCTTAGGCAACTGTGCTTTCGGGTCCTTTGTGCACATATCCACTGGCTCCGACTGGTTTGTAAGAAGTGAAGTATTTCGTGAAACCGGTCCAAGACTGCAAAGTACTGCAAAGAGCAGTGAAGTAGCTGCGGACCCCGAGTTTGACTTTTTCAACATCTGGTTATGCAGCCAGACATCATGTGAGGCCATTGGAGACACAACCCTCAGAGGGGTTTATAGATCTAAATGAAGCTGACAACAAGCTGTGGATGCTGAGAGTCAACACATTTTTTCAAGTCCACGTAATGAGGAGGGAAGCCAAAGTAAAGTGCTTTGAACAAGGCCAAACGACACGCACCATGTCAAACGTTCACAAGTCAAAAGTTAATTGCGAGCAAAAGGGCCTGTTTTGAATGTAAATGAAGGGTACGTCGGCTGTGTTTTTCTTTGAGATTAGAAAAGGTGAGAGCCGTTCACACACAGTGGGGGCCGACCTGCTGCGCTGCTCCGGCCCTCACAAAGAAATGATGTTTTAATTCCCCAGTTCGACTGAGAGTAATAAAGCACCGGACTGACGATTACAGTCAGTTATGAAATGTAACGCTTTATGCCTAAATCCACATTGGAAACCACTGAGCCTGCACTGATCTGTACTATGGGTTTACAGTATACTGGTTGTTAGGCTACGTGAATTCATTTGGGTCTTTTCAAAATCGATAACGATGTGCCAACAAACAATTATATTCGTCCGTTGCTGTTGCCATGAGTTTCTCACTGTCACAATTAAGGCTGAAGCCACATGTTTTATTCCCATGCCGGTGTTTTCCCCTGTCAGTGTTTGGTGCACCTGTGTCCTAGTTTGTATTAGTGTCTTGGGAGGTATTTGCACCTTTGAAATGCTGGTCCCAAAATACCACCCTGGCTCTATATTAAACCTTGTTGATCCACCCTCTGTCACTTCTTTTAGAGGTCTTCCGTTCTCTTCCAGCTAATGAAGTCTCCTGCGTTTAATCCGTTGGTGGGAATCTCGAGGCACCTCGTGATTTGATTCTGATTCGGAAGGTTACAAATATAAATATAAAACTATTGCATGTATCGGAACATTTTGATGATTTTCTTTACTCAGTGTGTAAATACTTGCAGCTGCTTTGGGTCTCTCTATCAAAATAAAACAAAATTCGTTTGCCAGGTGTTGTGTGGGGAGGGCCGGCCAGAGCGGTGAGGAGGAGGAAGTTGGGTGCAGAGCCAGACCTTCTGGAGGAATAAACACCCCGAGTCACATCAGATTCTGCTCAGATCTGGTGCTTTTAACTGACAGGACGAGAGCTTTGAGATGACTTACAGACATTTGGGGTTTAAAAAGTGTAAGTGTAAGTGTTGCTTGCTAGCTTTCAGCTAATGTACAGTAAAGTGATCGGTCTCTTTCGGGCTGAATAAATACTGCAGCCAGTTATGCAAATAAACACGCAAGCAAAGATCCATTGGTCAAATGTGCATCGCTGGTGGTAAACAATCACCATTGCTGAGGTAATGTTTCAGTTCTCTATCTTGGAAGTTATGGCAACATGCAACCAAATAAAACAATCCTCTACCTTGAGATAAGTTGTGGATTTCTCTGGGTTTTGCCTTATTTGAAACATTTGGAATAATGTATGTAAGGTAATGTCAACAGAGTCTTTGTAAATTTTATAATCCAAGTGGTTCCATTAGTGGCGTACAGGCCAGTCTTATGAAATCGCTCAAATGATCATCATGTCAAGAATTCTGTTTTTAATTTAAACTCATTGACTTCTCTGCATTGACATAATCTTCCAAGACAGAACTGCAGTGCACCCAAGAATACATGTTTCTCCTCCACCCCCAGGTAAAGCCTGAGTGTATTTTCCAGAAACTTTAGTGGACTGGCATAGTGGCAGAACAGCAACAGAACTGAATCGATAATGTAGTATCCCCAAAGTCTGTAAACAGCATAACATCAACTTTTATGGAAAATTAAACATTGGGGAATTTTTCTTTTCAAAGTAAACCACCAAGCAATTAGCTGGGCTCAACACACGCAGCGAAGATTTATGACACCTTGGGGATCATTAAATCTGTCGCAGAGTACCCGTGCCGCTTTGTCCCCCCACAATGTGCGATCCAGTCGAACTCTGTAAAAATAACAGTGGAGGCATCGCAGGCATTCCCTGCCATCATAGTGATATCAAACGGGCATCTCAATTTAACAACATTTCCGAGCTAAAATTGGCCTGGGGCGGAGAGACTAACAGTGTGGTCCACATAGATGTTACACATTCGCAGGAAACCAGAGGAGAGAAATGTTGTAATCCGTGCTTACACGCTGTAATGAGTCGGGAACGATTCAGCGTTGTGTCAAATTCATAAGTAAACATGTTTAATATTCTACTTGAACTTGTCCGAAGAGACGTCCAGTCCAAAACACAGCGCTCCAAGTAATTGCTTGATGAATATCTATGATATACAGTGATATGGGCAATATGTTGATATGTATACATTGTGAAATTGTTGCGCTCTGGACTGTTTAGGAGAAGTGTTGAAAGTGTTTGGCAAAAATGTCCCAGAGGTTTCACTGTTTCTCTTGGAAAAGAATATGACCCTTACGACCCTATCGGCAGTAATTAAGAGCTTTATGTGGACATGGAATTGGACTTGACTATAGCTGCTATAGCATAGTGTGTTTACTGTCCTTGCCAAGTGACATCATACCCGTTTGTTAGTGGGAGAAAGGCTCAAATCGAGATATAAATCTCATACAGTATGTTTCTAAAGCATTGAGAAAGAGAAAGAACCACAGAGTTGAGATTGTACAGTGTAAATTAACAACATAACTCAAGATCATTATATTGTAGGCATCTAGCTGATGGTTAAATGTGACGTACAATAGTCAAATATTGGAGTACAGTGTCTTTCTCGATGATACTTAAGCAAGGAGCACAGCTGTTGATGCACATTGGATATTAAATGGTCCTTCGAGTCATTCAGCCAAGTCACATGCAGTTGGATTTATTACGTGAATACAGAACTGATATAAATCACCGAGGCACTGCTTCCCACAACCATCAAGATCAGCACAATAAAGACTAAAGGGGAAGTGGTGATAAAACTTACCTTACGAAACACATTAGAGAGCCACTATGACAACCGCCGTGATGTGAAATCTATTTTATAGGCCACAAGCACCAGCTGCCGTGTGGCTACTTTCCCACTGGGCACCACAGACCACAGTGGGAATACACCAGCTTGTGCACTGAGAAGAGTAATTCCACCGTTTACCCACCTGTTGTGCGGCGGAAGAGTCGGTTGAGCTTAATCTTTACTAGGAGATGTCTGGCTATGAATGCAGTGAATCTGTTTACCTTGTGAACCACCAAATCTGTTTTGCCTGGCTTCAACATGTGCGCTCATGGCCAAATACAAAAAAACGGTTGAACCAGTCGGTGTCCTCATGATGAACCACTGTCAGGTAGAGACGGCAGCTACTGTCTCGGTTTTGGTGTGACGACCAACGAAGTCAAGAGATTAGCATAGATGCTGCTTTAGTATCTGTTATATTTAAACTGCAGAGTGCATTTCATTTAAAGAAAAGCACCGCAAGCCGTTTTCAGTAAAAAAGATATAATCGCTCTTTTCTTGACTGGCTTGGGTAAGTGTCCAATTTACCTACTGGCTCCGCTGAGGGTAGTGCTCTTCTACTGACAGTTGAGGTTAGCCTGTGATGGACGGCGATAGACAGAATGTTCATCCAATAAACCCCACAAAGTATTTTTTGAAAGTGCAAGGTGCCCTTTATCAAACAATTTATAGCAGCGCCATTCCAGATGGTTCTGATTAACAAAAAATCTGGCAGTCTAAGAACCACTTGGCAAGTGACAAGATTTTGGATTTTGAAGGCATTTCATTTTCCGTGTAAGTATTCACCAACCGCGTTTGAGTGGGTTTTGGTTGCCTGCAGGGAAATGGTCCATGTGGATAGTGAGAGACGCTGAACGGATTGACCAAAATGTAGTCTCGGAACGCATCGGCTATCATCTGAAGACCAGTTATCATTTTTGGTCTGGGACTTGCGAAACAGTCAGGTCTTAGACTTCGTCTCTCAACTCCATTCTTACATCCCAACTTACTGTAAACAATGACTGGCGCACAGAAGTGGAAGTTTTGACCCGAGTTATCCAGATATCTGCTTACTACGACTGAGGCCCCTAGAACGTTATCCATTGCTCAAAATGCTAATGTCTCGCCGACTTCGCACTTCTACACAACAGACAGTCCTAAGATCTTCCCTAACCAGGTAGTTTCGGTGCCTAAACCCATTTTGAGGCCATGTCACGGGGGCATGTCCAGTACTGTGTGTCCGCAGATTGATCTACTTGCCAATAAATCATCACCTATCACACAACAGCCGTTGGGTACTGACACTGAGACAAGTCAGACACTATAGCTGAGTCTGAGCATATTGAGCTAAAAAAAATAAATGGCTTCAACAGACAACGTCCTACAAACAGATAAGCAAAAGAAAACAATCAGCGCAGAGATAAAATGTTACGGTCGTCGAGTGTAGCGGAAGCATTAATCCTTAGCACAGGAGCGCGGTGCATTCGCTTGAAAACTTGAAAGAGTTTATTGTTTCTTGTAAGGAATGAAGTGTGGAGCAAATGTGAATGTAAATACCTATGTTTGTGTCTACCACGAAGCCTCGAAAGAAGCACAGAAAAAGCCAAACAGAGCCGAGACATCACTGGAGACAAGCACATCAGCGAAGGCATCGCAGCACTTTCCTCGGTAAAGTGAAGAAGAGCTGCCACGGTCCCAGCTGGAACAGTGACAGGGAAACAGCTTGTGCAGATTGTGCAAATTACATCTGATAGCCTGAATTACTCAGAGTGAGCCAGCAAAAATAGGACTCAACTGTTAGCAAGTCAGCTTCTTAAAGAGGCCGCAGACATAAACAGCAGTTTTGAGCTTCAGTGCTTGTAGCTGGAAATGCTTTTAGAAGTGTTGTTAGCAGAGGAGCAGTGTAGCAGCAGGCTAGCAGAGCACCATTTAAATATCCCACACAGCTACAAAGAGTGTGTTGGATTGGAGTACCAGTGGTACAACGATGTTACATGACAGTCAGTAGCCTGTCACTTTGCCTTAACAGGTTAGCTTGATATCACAGCATTGGCAAAGGCAGCTATACTCCTGATAATCCGTATGACGTCTGATTGGGGTATGTCCTGTCTGTTTTTTAATCTAAAGCACCGGTAGGGCTCTGAACATTATCTGGAGGATCTCACACCTGGATGACATCCCAGACAGGCTCGACTGGGTTGGGATCAGGGGTCAGGAGCCATCTCAGAGATACCTTACCTGTGCGAGTATGTTCCTTTGATATCGGAGACATTTTCAAAAAGAAGATACATGTATTTCATACTGTATGTGACCTTCAGGGAGCCACTTGGAAAAAGATCTGGTTCATTAATTCATTGTGCTGGCAGCACATAAAAACTTCTTTAGTGGGACTGTCAGGACTGCATCTGTCCACTGGAGATTTTAAGTGTTTGCGGGCCTGTGTGAGGTATCGTTTACCACTTACCTGGCTTTTACACACACATAAATGCTCCAAATAATCATCGGAGTGCTTCATCTTCCCACTAATCTTACTGGCTATGGGCATAAATGTTGTATAAATGTCTCAAACATCTCTTATAGTACGAAATAAACCGAACCTATTCAGCGTCTGCATTCCGTCTTGTTTTCCTCCGCGGTTATCCTGACTGTGATGCACTTTGCTACAGAGGTCAATGAGCAATTCATGTTTCGACATGCCGCACGAAACCGCGCTTTGGCACTGAGAGCAAACACTTGAGCACACGTCAACAGCCCTCGACAGCGATTTTCATTACTGCTGCTCGCCACTTTAAGCACGAGTGCACGGAGTATGATTATGGCACCAGTGGTTCACTGGGAACACGCCACATAAAAGCATCCGCTGATGGCGTTGGAGTGGTGTAATCATACAGACGGGCATGATGGCTCTTGGCTTTATATAGTCCGGGAGCAGCAGCAGGGTGGCAGAGTGAGCCGTTTGTCCTTGAACAACCGACTCCCTGTCAATACAGACTTGACTTTAAAAGATAAGGGAAAGTGACATTCACCACACAATGTGTTTAAAGGCTTCCCTGTTGTTGCATAAAATGCTGCAGTTTACTTTTTGTTGGTTATGTAATTATGATCAGACAAAAAGCTTTTCTCACTGTCCCAGTGTGTGTTATCCGATTGCAGGTACTTGCAACTAAATCGAAGTATTCAGTACACATTCATTAAGAGAATACACAGAATTGCTCCATAACAACAATACAAATATCTACCACAGAAGAAAAGTACACTGAAAGAGTAGTTTTGTTTTTTGTTTTTTTATTGTGAGTTTTGCAATCAAACTCATCCAAGGGTAGTTACATCTGTTCAAACAATCTCCTGTCTTCAGCATGTACTCTTACATTTTTCGGCTGCACACAATAAAATGAGACATTTCAAGTGTCACAAATTTAAACACACAATTATTATAGGCCA
This sequence comes from Diplodus sargus, assembly GCA_903131615.1. Taxonomy (NCBI): domain Eukaryota; kingdom Metazoa; phylum Chordata; class Actinopteri; order Spariformes; family Sparidae; genus Diplodus; species Diplodus sargus. The sequence goes on from CAEMYA010000009.1 coordinate 1,541,615, forward strand.
GAGTCAATACGAACAGTCTTTGTAATTCAGGGTTGTTGAAAATATTATCCAAATTTGCAACACACACACACACACACACACATTTATGTACCATTACGTCATGACCATCTTGCCATTGTTCACATTTTCACAAGTATGTTTGCCGTCGTTACTCGGCTGCTATATCTAGTTATTCTGTCATAAGTTCCACTGCTATTTTTCAAAGTCATCCATCAAGATTTAACAGAGTTGCCAGTAAACTTGACATCAATAGTGTAGGTGTAGGAAATACCAAATTGGTGTTAAACTATTATGATTCACTAAAAGGCACTTTGACATGTGGAGTGAGGAGTTTGTCAGTGTCGCTTAAAGAATACGTTCACAAAAAAATTCAGTTCTCACCCTCATGCAGATGAAAAGTTCGGTAAAGTTTTTGTGAGCCGCAAAACATTTTAGGAGCTTCACAGCAAATCAGCGTTGCAGCATTCTCCTAAATAATTGAAGTAGATGGGGACTTGTTTTAAATTGTAACAAAACAACTGAAAGAAAACATGAAATGGCTCAATAGTGCTCTTTCGGCATAGTTCAATTCTCTTGAAATCCCCGAATCCCAGATTGATTTCAAAAGACAATATTCACACTCTCGTGCACCCACTTCAATTGAGGTGTGCGCTAACTCTTGTAGCTTAGCAGCTACGGTGGAGATTTCAGCTTTAAAAAGGGTGTAACTTACATCTTTTCAAATCAATTTTGGATCTCAGGGCTTCCGGAGACTTGGATTACGCCGGATAAGCTCTATGGAGCCATTTCAAAAAACAATTCAGTATTTTTTTACGTTTTAAAACAAATTCCCATCTACTTCAGTTGTTTAGGAGAATGCATTTCAGTTCACCCGACATTCCATCAACAGGGTTGTGTGAGAGAATAATTACTTGATTTTCATTTTGGCGTGAACTTATTCCTTAAAGTACATCCTGGGGCATGAACTCTACTCCATTGTTGTAGAGCTAATAACATAATAACAATCAAGTAGCATATCTTGACAAAGTGTCGTAAACATCGCCTTCTTAAGTGGTTTAAAATCTAATAAACCAATTAATATGATAAAAAGGTGATGATAATGCCTTATTATATCATCACCTACGACTAAGTTGTTTAACACATTTTGATCACAGTTTGTTTTTCTTTTTTAATAAACTTAACACGTGACATTTGTCATGACTAATGGGAATATATATATTACATTTACAGACTTTATCATAATTTCAAACCAGGCACATTTGAACACTGGTTATTTTAAACATTATCACCCAGTTTATAGACAGAGATGACGAGTTCATCTTTCACACGGGGGAAAAATGTCCAGTTGCAGTACAATCAAAACTGGCAAAACAAACAGACCCGGTCAAAGGCAGAGAAAGAGATTTTTTTTTTTTTGTCTGTGCATGTCTGTTAATTTTGGCCTCATCTCCAAATGCTTCTCTGAGGGCTCGTCAGGTTTAACTTTGCTCATGGAAGAACTCTATTAGTACTACTTAGAGCTACCAATCTTGCATAACGTCTCTGTCCAGTCAAAACCACAGATCTCCAAATTTGGTGTTTTTTAATAAAAACTGAAGGAAGGCGCCCTTTATGAGTTGAGTCAATTCTCCTATTTCTTAAGCCAAACAAACCACTTACAGAGTCACTGATTCATCTGAAAAATGCGTTGCCACAAAGCTGAAAACGTGGCTGTTTGTTCCGAGCTCATGAAAAGCTTGCATTTTTGGAGACAAGTGGTTTTCGACTGGATGGCGACGATACTACAGCTGAAGTTACATTTCCGGCGCCGTTGGATGACTCCCGCCCTCGTTGGTTTTTATACGAAGTCGACCAACACCCTGACTTATCACGCTCTGTAGTGCAATCAGCACAGATGAGTTATGCCACGGGAGGCCTAACTGTGACCGGTGATGATCCCATCTACATCTCGATGTTGCGGGGGCGGCGGTTGCCCCGGTGATATACTGCTGAGGTGTCATGCCATGGCAACAACTGTTGAACTGCAGGGGCGTTGTATACACTGCAGGCACTTGGAGGCTGTAAATCACAGCTCTGTTTTTTAGGAGGCCTTACAGACTTTAAAAAAATCTGAGGGGTTCAGATAGGACGCGCAGGTTCCCATCACAAATACCTGATGGGGATCGCTTTGATGCACATGAATTACCGAGCAGGGAAAAGAAATGGATATCCATAATGTACATGTTGTTTCTGTTTCCTGTTGTCAGTAACACACTGGTTCAGAAAAACTCATCAGACTAGACAGAAGTTAGAGGAGGATTAAAAACATGCAGTTTTTAGCTTTTCATGATTTAGAAAAAGAAAAAAAAAAGAGGACCTCTGGCAAATTCCTTATTCAATTTCTGTTCAAAAGATCTGCAGCCAGGCTTTGTGGGATACTTCAAAAAACCTTAAATTGGCCACTGCTAACATAGCTGCAAAATGAATGACCCTGTGAAATCGTTGCAAATGGTATTCACTAAATGCGGTCTTGGAAAAACTCTGGCTGCGGGAACAGTGTGGGAGAGCATCTTAAGAGTGGTATTGCCGTGTTGATACAACCTCAGCTAACATAATCAGTAACAATGCAGCAAGTGGACAGTAATGCTGAAGACAGGAGAGCAAACACTTTTTGTCTGAGGGTTTGGAGTGGTACTGGTGTGTGTGTGTGACTGTGTGTGTGCGTGCGTGTGTGTGTGTGTGTGTGTGTGTGTGTAAGAGAGAGACGGGGTCAGATTCGAGTCAGCTGGTGCCAAAAACTGGACGGCATGAAGCTTTCCATCTTGTCTGCGAAGAAACCCAGGGGTGCAAAGAGTGTGCTGAAGAACTGAAAGGGAGAAAAGGCAGAATGAGCCTTCAGCTGGATGTCAATGAATCCTCCGCTTCTCAACCATTCTGAGGAAATGTTTAAGCGAACTACGCCCACAAGCTCACAATTTCATAAAAACAATGCTCAAACATTTCCTCTGTTACCACAATTAGGAATCAAAAGGAAAAAAATAGATTTTTTAGTAAGGAACATTCAACAGATGTGTTTATATAGACAAATTTAGATTTCTTAGCCTGCTGTCCTTTCTGGAAAGAACATAGATGTGACATTAGGTGTTCTGATCACGCTTAATTTTTTTTTTTAAAGAGATAAAACACAGGAAGAAGAGGAGCGAGGTTTTTTCAGGTGACGGCGGGGCAAAATGTTTGAATAACAGCACTGCAGTCCAAAGCTGAATATATTTATACTTCTAATCCGGAAACTTCCTCCAGTTCAGGGAGGAGAGCGCCAAAGCAGCAATTTATCCAAGTGTTGCCATTTTTAAAAAATGTGTTTGCAGAAACAGTGCTGACAGTTTGAAATACTTACCTGATTTGTGGATAAACTTTATATAATCCATGATTTACGCGTCAACACACTTTTACACAACGAATCAATCGCTTTCACTTTCGCGCAAAATTAATTATAGACAAAACTGGCCGAAGGCAAATGACTCCAACACCAAAATGATCGTCATCCTTTCAAACAAGTTTCTTATGTAATAATAACAAGAATAAAGAGCCTAGAAGGATAATCATGAAAAAATACACTGTGTGTGATTCTGTAGTAATATGATAATGTGACAACATGACCAATAACGTAGATTTTAACACGGTCTCCACATTTTTGGCCATTATCAAACGACATTTCCTGGTCATGTAAACCAATAGGATAACTCAGTGCCTTGGCATTCACACCTATATTCATCATCATGAGCTCTTTAATGAGGTGAACGGATGCATTGAGCAGCCATTACACATCCCATTAACTGGTCTGAACAGAGATGTAGGGCTCCAGAGTGCGGCTATTTTGGTCGCACATGCAATGAACCATCTGTCAAGTACAACTTCACATTTACATTGGCCGCACTGGTGCGCCTGCATGAGGTGATCCCAATTTCTTGTTGCTTGAAATTTAAATAAAGAAAAACCTGTATTCCTGTTGATAATCATTTACATTATGTGTTATATGTTATATGTGTTATATGTTATATGTATATTGTGTGCACCTAAATTGTTTGATGGTGCACCTAATTGAAAAAGTTTTGCGCACTATTGTACACAGCTATGTATTCAATTTAAAAGATAAATACTGTATTTATGATCATAAAATCCCAATTATGTTTTAAAATCTATCTTTCCAACATGCTTATATTAATGTAACACTGCTATGAGTATATGATAAATAAACTAAATGCATCTCAGAAGCATATTTAGACATTATGTTTATTCTCTGCTGTCAGTTATAAAGTAAAAGCAACATTTTGAAATTCTCTAACTGATCTGACAAATACTTCTATTGGAGCCTAGAAGAAACTCAACTACTTGTGTTTTTATGATTACCAGCAGGGCATATATATTCATTTAGATCTAAGATTAAGATCTGGGACACACAGTTTATTAGGTATGTGTATAATAGAGCGTGTAAAAGGACACAGAATAATGATTTAAGTAAGCTGGTAACAGAGACATGTCCTCTAAAATATTACAATATGGTTTCCCTCTGAAGCTACTTGAGGTGTGCTTGATACACTTGACACTTTAATAGTCCCATAAGTGGACATATCAGCCTGGCCAGACAAGTGCAAATCAAGTACTCCTCTAATCCCATTTAATATATGAAACATATTCAACTTCTATGCTATACATGTCTGGTATCCATAAATAAAAGGACAGGCAGACTGCCACCACGGCTGTCCTGCCTTGCTTGGCTCTCCTGTTCAAGAGCAGCAGATTCAGAGAAATCTGTTTTCCCTCAGAAGGCAGCGAGGACCTCTGTGTTCCTCCCTCGATGGTTTTCATGCACTCCATCTGAACATTACACAGACCAGGCTCGCCTGGGCTGCTGTAAAAGTCCTATCTGCACTCAATCGTTCTCATAACAAAAGGAGGAGCACTAAATGTTCTCCGTGGCCTTGTTTTCGCTACAAGTCTATGACTTTATGTAGAGGCAGCCCGTAATAAACAGGGCGGCCATAAACAAAGGATTAGCCAAAGTAAGGAGTTTGCCAAACCGACTACAACGGATAACCGAACACTTCTATAGTAAATAAACAGATAAAGGAAGTCATGCACATGTTTAAAGTTTCTAGATCTTTAAGGCTGTAAGGTACGCTGCGATGTTTCCTGTATTAAGCTCACATTACTCCACTGTGGTCTCTGATAGCTTAAGTTAGACCACAGCTCGTCTTGGCGTGACACACAGACTTTACAGGCCTATGACTCCCATGAGTCTCCAGTGTTACAGACAGTGATAGAAAGCAGCAATTATCGTGGGTTAAAAGGTTCAGTTAAAAGAGACAGAAAAAGCCTCAATCAGAAATGAACTGACGATGTTACTGTCAGCCAACTCACACATAAGTGTAAGATAAATGGAGACACCACAGGTGAATATGGTCATTTTGATAACCAACATATAATCACCAAGTAACTTTACCTGGAGATTTTTTTGTATAAGATATTTTCTGAAATGTTATGTTTAAATGTGTAAATTATGTATTATGCAATAAGAGATACACTCATAAACTGATTTTTCAACCTGAGTTTCAAAATTGTTTCATTTTGTTGACATATTAGAGTCAAAGGTTTGTAAAAAAAATGACTTTGTGTTACTCTGTGAACCAGAAAATACTGTCAAAAGGCGAAACAAACACAATTTTGACATATTCGTAAGAATAAAATGTTATATACACCTTTGCAAAAACTTTCGGGATATAGATAGGAATACAATTGGACAGTTTGGAGTATGTAGTGCTTTGTAAGTAGAGTTTCTGGCTGGAATTGGTTTAAGTCACCATGAACATTTTTGAGTTCATAACTTCTACTAAAGGTGCTATTTGTAAGAAAAAGTTGTTTTTGGAGTCTCGTGGCCAACAGAAACACACGCAGACACTTTGGGATGGTAGGGCGGGTCGGCTACCATCCAGAAGCATCAGGAATGAGCTTCAAAAATCAACTTTTCTTACAAATAGCCCTTTTAGGACAATTACTTTTGGTGAAATTTCGTTTAAATTATGCAAATGATGCCATCTAATTAAATGTGCGCTAAGGAGCATACATATCCAGAACAAAAGTCTGAACTAAATCAAACACCTTAGACGTTTTTCTTTCTACTGTGCAAAAAAAAGAAAAACCCTGTAACCTTTTGCGTGATGCTGAGAGTGGACTACTTGAATCAATATCTTTAACATTCAAAACTGCAACATTTAAGAAAGAATTTGAGATGTGTAGTTCGTGGACTTACTGCTTTGGCAAAGACACCCATGAGCTCAGGGAACTGATGTGTGAGCATGGCCAGCATGGCAGTGAAAGAGCAAAGGCCTGCTGTGAAGAGGATGAAGAAGGGCAGCTCTTTTTTTGGGTACACAGACACCTCGTGGAACGCTGGAGCAACGGTCAGAAAAAGAGAGCAAGTCATTAACCAGTGCAGATGATTACAACGAAAAAAAAGCATGTGAGCTTTGGCTATTGTACTTACAGGGCAGTAGTTCTCTATCTGCTGTTTCTGTGCATCCTGGGTAGGGGTAAAACAGGTGACCTTTCTCTAGGGGGTAGGGAATTATCCGGAAGGCTGTGAAGACAAACAAAGACGTAAATAGGAAAGTTAAATTAAGATGAATAACGCACCTAGTATGACTTCAGAGCACAATGTGAAAAACTGTTCTAAACAACATCCCCGGTATTTTAAACTGTGACGAGAAGAGGCTGTTTACAACAGCTGACAAAATATTCATTTAAGTAAATTATTTAAGCGGCAGAATATTACACAGAGTGGCAAGATACTAACATCCTAATAAAATATAATGATAACAATCTTCCTGTGCTTCGTGTGAGTGATGAGCTTGTCCCCGTATAATCACAAATAGAGTATCTGTGGGTGTGCTGAGCGTGCACGACCTATGACACAATTCAAAAACTGAGGACCGTGCATGGAGGGAAGATACTCTGAATCTCAGTTATTGCTCATCTCTATCAAAGCATTGTATAATCTGACCTACATAAAGTGAAGCGCGCAAGTCATTTACATTAAATAGACCACAAATGAAGAAGTAATAGTGACACGTACTGCCCTCCCAGGTGCAGTGTAGTAGGTTTAAGGCTCCTTCTGCCCTCTTCCAGTGCTGCAGGTGGAAGAAAGCATATGCCACTGCCTCGCTGTCACCCCTCTTCAGGATGTGCTCTGGAGGCAGAATCAGACTCTTCATCTCCAATAAGTACTGCAGGAGAGGAGGAAGGAGGAATACAAGAACTCTGTAAGTATACGCAACACAACATTACATTTACATTTAGTGCATTTAGCAGATATTTTTGTCCAAAGCAAGTTACAATAAATACATTTGTCACAAGACAGAAACCACTACGTATCAGCATCAATAGAGTGAGGAAAAAAATACCACTGGACGTGGTAATTAATAGCAGAGGTGTTGAGTACAGGTGCACTTTATACTGCTGTCACAAAATGTGATAGAGCGCAGCGATTCCACTATTTGAACAAGAGTTCACCAAAGTATGTTTATTTGTGCACAATCTGCTTTCTCTCCATGTTGTCACATTCTTTTGAACCAACATTACTCAAGCTCTCACATTTCATAGGACCTGCGCGAGTGCAAAAGTAGCCGCCGTGACTTTCGTCACACAGAAGTGGTCGCGGTTTTATCCGAGGCAGATCGGTCCATTGCACTCATTCAGAGATATTCGTTCCATATTGTCCCACTCTCCCTCCTTACAGTCTTTATTGTGAAATAATGGCAAAAAATAGTTTGGCAACATTAAACTAGGAAGGATGACTACATTTTCATTCTCAACCCCACCACAACTAAAATACCAGTGAAGAAAAAAATGAAAAAAAACAATTGACCATAAAACTGCCGCCTTGTGGTTAAAAACCATTTCACATTGCTTTGATGGTCTCATTCACATCTTACCCTTGCTTCTCAGTCAGCACATCACTTAATCTATTGTGCAATTCCCTCTGGCTAACTCTCTGCGGACTAAAAACATATTTTCTTCATGTGAGGTACTTGTTGACAGCCATATTTTGCAATTGTTCAAGGTGGGAGGGAAAAGCTTCCCAAAGCCCTCAGAGTGTGTGTTATTGTTTCAGTACAGTACATTCATTCCATGAATGTGTAACGTCCCCCTCCCCCCACCCACCCCCCCCTTTCCCTACTGTGTAAGTTTGTCCCAGCGAGTCAGCCGGTTCACTTCGCTGACAACGTCCCACATTCAAGAGTTACAACCTATAGAACAGGTATGCTTTTGGAAAAAACAGGGAACACGTGTAGAAATATCAACACGTGTATATTGTGTATTTCTTTTCTGTAATACATACTTTAATTAAAACCTAGCTCTGTCGGTTGATAACTCATTAGCTGGTGTATACTGACTTTGACAAATCTGCCACTCTATGTACTTTATGTCTGTGGTGCCCAGTGTGGCAGGGGTCTGTGTTAAACAAAACCTATGTGTGGGGCTGGGGCCCCCTGGGCTGGATTCCCAGGCGGCCAGCTTCACAGCGCTCTGGATCTCAGACTGACACTTTGGGAAGGTTACCCCACAGCTAATCCTGTCTAATCCCCTCCATGGTCACAGGCTCAGCCAGCCAGCCATCCATCCATCCATCTAACCAGCCAGACCATGCTGCTTCGCCCATCTCCCCCCTGCCTTCACCCTCTTTCTCCGCTCTCGCCCCCTCATGATCACAGCCTGCCCAGACTCTTCGACCTGGCTCATCCTTGTCTTTCTCCTCTAGCTTTCAAAATATGAGCCCAGGACTCAGACTGGATAGCTGCCTCGCTTAATTTGTGGGCAATGTCCCTCCATCATCAGAGGACACACGAAGGTAGCAACGCTCTGCATTTACCACAAAACACCACACCGTGCCCGTTACTGAGGGAGCGATTATCGGCTTGGACGATTACATCCATTGCTCCCGAGCCCATTCATCCTCCACACTGTCCTCGTCATCACAAGACTCGAACTACCACTGCGCTTTAGACATATTCGTTAAGATTCCTGTTTCTTTTGCTCTGCGTGCAGACACTTTGCCGGGCCCACCTCAGTACTCTGTTGTCTGTTCCTCATTTGCCACCTGCTGAACATCTTACCCTTCATGGATACCGACTCAGATCGAGCACACGACCACCCAACAAGTGCGAACACTCCACTTTACTCAACCATTGTAGTAGACTCTTCTCCTCCTCTTTTTCCATCCTAACACCGTCTAGCAGCGGTTACAAGCATCGGCAGCTAGAGACACCCAGAAGCTGCGTGTTTGCCCTTCTCACTTATCCTGTCTGACTCACTTAAATCAGCCCTCTCTCTGCTCCAGCCAAGACATCTGACTGTCCGCCTTCATCGTCCTCAGCGCCTGGGTCTCCGTTCTACTGAGCACAAAACCTTTCACCATCCTCTACTCCCCCGGCACCAGCGTTGAGGCAGACAGCCAGCTGAAGAGGAAACCTACCACCTCTTGGTTGCACAATGCATACGTAGGAACAGGCATGACGCCCAGTCATAAACTTCACATCTGCCAATTTGCTATTTGGATTAAAACTGGTTATTAACAGATAACAGTAAATATTTTACAGAGATTTCACTCTCTATGCCAGTCTGTTGCTGAGAATTAATGACCAGTATATGGCACTCATGTAGGTCTGGGTCCTCTTGTGTTTTAAGATTAACCATTTAGAGCGGCTGGCTGCTCAGCTGTCCTTCCTCGCATGCCACAGCATTAGACCTGGTGACACCTCAGTCCTCTGTGCTGGCCTACCAGCCCCCACCCCACCCTCTCGTTCTTCAGTCTGCTTCTCCACTCCCTGTCGCCTCTTTGATGAAGGGATTGAGTTTCATGTGTTCTCCTTTTATCCCTGGCCAGTCATAAGCCCAGAGCATAACTCATAAGCTGCCTTCTGATTCTAATCTGCAGCACTTTGCCTCTCACAATGGGACGCAGGCAACAATGACATCAGCCTTGTAGTTGCTCTATAAGGGTCGGACAAGCGCGCACGTGTACAGAGAAAGAACATTAAGACAAACAGGCGTCGGGGTAGAAACACAAACAAAGATTAAGAATTTCACACAGTCAGTAAACGCCACTTCCAGCTACTTCGACCTCTACTGAGGGTGTGGATAGTCGCAGAAAAACTCACAGCCTTTGTTCCAAACTGTGCTGGGATGAGGCAAAACCCTAACAACCGCCTTTTCCTGGTCTGAATCAAACCTCATCCATCTTAATTCAGAACAACCCCAGGACTGCTGCTCTGTCTCAATTTACAAACCAAAAACCCAATTTCAAGAGCTAAACCAAGCAACGGTCCACTTTTTTGAGCCTTGACAGGCGTTCTGGATGAGAACATGTCAACCAGAATGAGGTGAGATGAGAAACTGCCCTCCAAAGTGGAGTAAACTAGCAAGGTAGATGGGATGGGGTCACCCAGACTGCTTCGAAATGAACGTGTATGGACCGAAGTGGTAGTAAATGTAAATACAAGGCAGATTCAGATAGCAGGAACACTTGATCAGCTATCCAAGCGTCAGGCAGACTGTCAGTTTCTTAACCACTGGCTGGCGGGGAAGCTGATTGGAATGGGCAGACAGACGGAGAAAAGAGTGGTGGTGGAGGAGGATAAATAGAGAAGGACAAGAAGATGAGGAGGAGAGGAAAACAGAAGTGAACAAAGGAGAGAAGGAGGTAAACTGAGGCAAAATGGAGAGCTGGTGAGGGTTCATGCGGGAGGAGGGCAGAAAAAGGCTGACGTGTGTGTATGTGTGTGTGTGTGGTTGTGGGTTTAGTGTGTGTATGGCTTTTATTGAGCAGTTTGAATAAGCTCATGTGATGTAGCCTAACATGATATTCATATATAAGCTCCTTGGCAAGCTTGATAACACGCCCACACACTTAATGCTTGAGCCAACAATGTTCCTTCATTTCTCCACTGGCCATTAGGTTGGTAGTTTTTTTTCAACCTCTACTCAAAAATGGGTTGAAAGAAAAATTGGTTTCAGTCTGTGCGTCCTGAAAGTTTTCATATCCCACAAAAAAACCAAGAAACTCTGGCCAAATGTTATCCGTGTTTAAAAGGAATTCATCACCAACCAAAAGTGTTGTTATTTGACAAAGTGGGAATGAGGCTGAACAATCAACTATCTTTCTCCAGAATCACTTACTCCCCCCTTTACATACAAATGTGTACAATCCAATTAAATACAACACAATTAACATTGAGCTTAGAGGGAATTATTTTCATTGGACATTATTGCTGGACAGATTTTTTTCAACAGATTTTTCCAGTAAAAAAAAAAAACAGTAAAAATTGGATCACAGAAATCCTGATCCGTCGGATCTGCTGAGCAGCCCAACTTGAGGCATTGGCGATTAAAGGTCTTGCTCAAGGTGCTGTTAATGAGGGAGGAAAAACGCTCTTTTGTCACCTTTTCCCTACCCAGATTTATCCTGCAAACTGGCTTCTTTCCTGTCCTGAGCAAATTTCCCCTAAACTTTGAGTCACCACGGTCCACTGGTACACTGATGATGATGATGATGACGACTGAGAAACTCAGAAAAATCCAGACGGCCTCAGATTTGCCAAATCTGATCCACTCTGCTTGTTTCAGTTCAGTGCAGCACTGGCATCTGGTATGGCTTCTCTATAGCAACACAAACACACAGAAGCTGTTGCCCAGTCACCTCCGACGCATCTCCTGCCACCTTACACAGATGTAGTTTATTCATTAATATCTTGCTTAATTATTACTTATTTTTGCTTGCACAGTACATGAGGATATAAATCAGAATAATTAAGTGTAACCCCTTTAACACTGTTGATGAGCTGTACATCAGCTTCATGTAATTTTCTTTTTTTTGGTCCAGAGCCTGCAGGCTACCGTCTGGAGTACAAGTATCTTATCTGCTTCCAAAGATTAATGATATTAGCAACTTGTGGAGGGCTCATTAGAAAGAGCCCTGTCTTCTCAATCTATTAAAACCTGCCTTTGTGCATTAACAACCGCTTATGTTGTTGAATACGATTATTTATCTCAATTTCTGACATTTTAATCTATTTCTTTGAATCAAAGGATCTTAAACAATGTGTCACTAATTAAAGTATAATTTGTTAAAGCCCTACTTGATAGTGCACTTTTCTACACTATCTACACAATAGGACAGAATTAGGCTCCATTCAACTTTTGTACAAAAGTCCTTTGCAGATCCGACTTTAGGGGCCAGCCCCTGTCTAAAAAGGCCACAGACACAGGTGCACTCATCATTCAGACATGCCAGACAACACAAAGCAACAACCCCCCTCCACCTTATACCCCCAGTTAAATGCTGAAAGATGAGCCCTCCACTAATCCTCTGGGAAAGGTGTGTTACAAATTTCATAATGTAATTTAACTATTCACCTAAAATCACAGAGGTCATTTTGATAAAGCTGGCAGAGGTGGCCAAACATCAGACTCTGTTTGGCTCCAACAAGGGGATGAGAAGGGATGAGGGAACATGAGAGGATAAGAAACGGGATGAGGGTACGCGATGAGAGGAGGGAGGACGGCCGCCTCTGGGCACAGTGGGGAGGGAGCAGTTGGAGAGACACTGAAGATGAGGGCCCACACTTTAAAAATCAAAGGCCGGATCAAAGTGCTGGCTGACACCCCCACCCCTCACACACACAAACACACACTGACTCTCTTTCTTTCTCTCAGAAAAAGGAGTCCATGAGATGAAACAACACCACACTACAAAGGCTAAACTCAGACAAAACTCTGCTAGTTGTGTATGATATTGTGTGAGCATGTGTGACATCTAATCCTGTGGGAACTGATGTGAAAGGCCAGGGAGATATCCAGTTGTCGTCCCATGTTCTTCCTGCTCCAACAGTATAAAAAGTTGCTCTCTATTATGCAAAGTCAGAAACACTCACTGTCTTTTGGGGCCAAAAAATTAAAACGGAGCAACATGCGAAAACTAATAATGCATGCACGATTCCAAAAGCGCGCTATCGTCTTGTGAGAGTGGTTGATGATTACAGCAAATACACCCATCAACTATATGATAGCGGTTTGTTCAGCTGGATTGGATTCAAATCACTTATATGGAGAACAAATAGATTTATGGCCTAGATCTGACACTACAGGTGATAACGTAATTGAAGGGCTGCGCTGTACTAAGATCTACACTGACACCTGCTGGTGAGCAAGTATAAAGAATGTCTGGAAATAAAGATTATATCTCAAAGTTGAACTACCTGTTACTGCTGCTGTGACTGATCTTTGATTGTCTGACGGAAATTCCCGTTAACAGCACAGAAACCAAACAGGATGCACACAGCCGGGAACAACATGTGAAAAGTTAACTGACTAATACTCACCGTTTATCATTCAAGTACTAACTTTTGTAAAGGTTTTATACTGATAAACATTTGAATGCCACTTGCAAAGAATGATTTTTTTCTTTGCAGGTATTTTTGAACCTGGACCCGTTGTTTACATGTTTTGATATGTTAATGATTAATACTTGAAAATACTTTAATACTTTGAAAAACGGTCCAGCAGATGGACATCAACATTTGTTAACAAAGATCTCTTAGTTACCAGAAACAAAAGTCTCACTCTCACTCTGCACGGAGACGACGGTGGAATGGTCAGTCAGAATCTTCCCGCAACAACTCAGCCTCTCGCAAGATCTCAGAGCAAGACTTCTCCTTGAATAAGATTTAGAGTTTCTGGTTTCAAAGAGGATCTTACTGTTGAACTAAAAGGTATATCAAAATTTGACAGGCGGAGCTGCGCCAAAGGATTAAATTGCGGCCGTGTCGTGGCTGCCAGCTGAGGTGATCTACTGGACCTTATTGAAAATGTTTGGCAAGTATGAATCATCTACACACTCAAACTAGAAAATATAGGGCCCAGGTTTAAAAACTACTCCCCCTTTAATTAATCAGTAGATTTCCATGGCCCAAAACAACCATCAGAGTCTATCTGAGACTCATTAGTCTAATGACTGACCTTTGGCACGTGTGGATTGAACTCAACGGCTCTGTGTATGGCCTCTACAGCATTCATCTCTGCTGTGCTTAGCCCTCGCCTTGACGCGGCTTCTGGAGAGAACCTGAGACAGAACACCTCATATGACACACTGCTCATATAGTGATTAAAGTCTGCTGTTACCGCAGCTATATAAAACACGCTGATTGACGGTGCGACGTACTTATCTGATACAGCCCGTGCTTTCAACAGCGCAGATGTGTAGCATATAGTGGCTGATTTTGGCAAGCTGATGTCTGCAATGGCAGAAGACATCGGGGTCAAGCATCGGTCACACAGTTTGAAGACAGATTATTTGGCACAGAGCTTATTTCTGTCAAAACACATTATAATGACTTTAAAAGAATGACATATTTTTTGCAGTTTTACCGTCATATTTGGCAAGGACTGCTTGGACATCAGCATATGCCTGAAGCTCTAGAAGTGCCTCCAAGAGGTTTTCATGTATATTTAACATCCCCAACAGTGGGAACTCCTTCATTAACTGGGAAGAGATAAAACATCACACCTTAACACACACACTCTCTTAGTTGTTGTAAATACAGTAAACATGTCGCCTCAGCAGCTGCAGGAGTCATTTGACAAATCGCACACTACAGCGGTGATCACTATGAGGTGCAAGTTTTTGATGTACACTCACATCTCTCATCATTTTTACTGCTTCTTTAATCCTTCCCAGTTTTCGTGCACACATTGCCAGTCTGCGTTTAATGTACACCAGTAAGTTGATATCTTTTCCAGCTGTGGATGGAAAAACAGAACATATAAAAGATTTAATAAGCAAAAAAAGTTTTCTGTGCACTACCATGCGCAATTATTCTACTGCTGTTCTACCGTGTGATTTTCTTTGGCGCATTGTAGAATTTACACAGTTATATTTCATTATTATTCACAACATCTACCCCGTAGTTGGAGTGTAGTGTGAGGAGCGCATCTTTACATATTACCATTTTTAGTAGCATTTCTAGTTCTATATACATGGAGAGAGAATTACCATCCTCTGGGAACAACAAAGCATTTCTGATTCTGACTTATAAGTCTATAGAAGTTTCAAAAATGAATAACGTTGATAGAAGTGTCAATAGGCCTCAGATGTCAAGAGCACCTTCAGGCCACAAAGAAGATGCATTGATGGAACATTTGGCTTGCAATTACATTCTTCATCACAGGTAGGTGTGGACAGATGCATGGGCAGATTTACATGTGATGTGGAGCTGCACCATGGCGCATTCGAAAGTGCTGCAAAGCAGAGGGTGCGGCAAAGTATGTCGTTGGTGTAGTTACTCGGTAATCAGTTATCAGTCAGCTGTGTTCCTGCTACTCTACAATGAGAGATTAATACATTCTTACCGATGCTTAGTGCTTTTTTGAAGAGGCGTTCCGCTTCTGTAATAGTTGTGGCTTCTTCCTCTGCTAGGAGAACATAGGCTGCTGCACATCTGCACACACACACAATGTAAAACACAAAGGGACGGATTTTCAACAGCTCATCCCTCATAACAATTTCTTTGTCATACACAAGAATATCAGAAACTTGACGAAATCTTCGATAACAAAATAGCCCATAAAATGCTCCTAATGTGATTACACAAATGTATTTATGCTCTTAGTTGAAGAAAGAGCAATCACAGAAACTTCATTTATATACTCTCGTTCTCACTGCATTACAACAGGAGATACTACTCAGAAGATCAGTGTTATTTTTATAGATACAGTGTTTAAGGGGATGATATTTAACAGTGTAAGAGGAGGACTCACTCGTGGTTCATTTCTATGGCCTGGTAAGCTGCTCTGATCCTGGCTTGAGGATTTCTTTCTCTCCAGGCTTTCTGCATCACTGTAGTGAGAGGAAGAACTCAAGCTTATTATAGATGTGACTTTACAGTCCTGATACATTTAACTGCATGTGTCAACATATCCACAACAAAAAAAACAAAAAGCTCTTCTAGCTTAAGATTTACAAAACAGAATTCCACATCTATGTTTTCTGCATTTTTATTTACTAAACCGGTTGATTCAGTTTGTCTCTGACAAAAACTCACCAGCATCTTCTGGCCTTAACTGCGGAGTGTCTCCTGTGAAGAAGGTCTGATGGTCTTGAGCGGACAGGTTCATATCATAGTATGTTAAGGGTTCCTTCCCTGTTACCCAGGTGTACCTGTAGTGCACAGAGCAACGTATTAAATTGATTTGCTACAGTTTATTTATCGACAGTGAATCAAATTCAACCGAATGAAGTTTCTCGCACCAAAGGCACAGAACGCTTAATTTCAAAGTACTCTTAGATGCATTCCACACAGCTAAATCTGATTCAAGCCTCTAAAATCAGCACGTACCTGTTGTATTCCGCCCCTCTGAACAGATTCAAAGGGTTCCTCCAGACCTTGCACTCTACCAGAAGGAAGACACTGTTATTAGTGCTGGCAGTTATATGAGTAATCTCACTGTGACAGTTTGCATTATATACATATTTACCTGAAACACTGGGCCTAGGTTCTGCCTCCCCATTAACTGATGCGAACAGACCGGTGGTGGAGCTGTTCTCCACTCCACCGAGAAGAGGACGCAGGTGGCTCACAGACACTTGTTCAATGAACGAGGTCCCATATTTACGAAAATACCACCACTCGAATATCTGTGGTGGGAACACACACGGTGACAAAAAGCACATGATAAGACAAGTATTCTTTTATCCATTAGTTAAATTTCTCGATTTCTATCTTAACACAATGGTTCCTGAACCTTTTTCTGTCATGTCAACCTTTGCAAGCTGATAACACACAATTCAGCTGATGCATCCTAAACTTTCCACAAACAGTAATAAAACCCAAAAGACACAAAGCTCTGTGGCTGTAATGACGATGAACTTGTTCATCTTGTATATTGCCTGTCACTTCTCTGTATGCAGTCCTGCTAATCTGATGTAGATAGCCTTGCCAGCATGAAGGCACTCTTGCTTATTGATTATTGTGGACAAAGCTTTGTCTTTGCCTTTTCCCCTTTCATACAAACACTAATGCTGAAATTGACCTTAGAAAATTCCTTCCAGGGTGAAGCTATTGTTGAAGCGCTGTCAATTGTTATGTCTGGACGGGCAGAAACTGAGACTTTTTGCAAACAATGACACAGGCCCGCTCTCATCGGTGTACTGTATGGTGAACTCGCATTAATATGTATGATATCGTAGTGGATTTGAGTCTGTACATTTAAGGAATGGATGTTATCTTGTTTTTAATAAGAAAAAAACAAACCGACACTGAAACTACAATTTTGTAAAAGAGAGACACGAGCAATCTTTTCATAAAAACAACATTATCCAGGAGAATTCTGTCAGGAGCAGTCATGTCTCACTGCCTCATCAATTTTGTCCAGTTTTCAAATAGAAATTATCTATTGCATTGGTGCCTGACCAGGTGCCTGTAATACATACGTGATAGGAACTAAAATTATACATTATGTAAAGAGGAAGTAAAAGCAGATTGTGGTATTTGTGTGACTAAGCAACCAACCACAGCGTAACAAATCTTCTGGCATGTGATTTTTTAGTTCTAGACGATGTGCTTAACAAGTTTGTCCCGACGGGGTCCATTTTTGTTTTAAAACAGGTTTCCAAATATCACCTGTGCACATTTGGACAAGGCCTCGGATTCATACTACATTTCCTCTGCTCCATATTTCATGCCCCCCTTAGAACCACTGAAGTAGACTGACGGGCTGGTGTTGATGTTTCTGGGTGTTATAGATTTTTTCTAATTACAGCCTTGCATTTGGTTAGTGCCGCTGTCTCTAATCTTGGTTTCCTGAATGTGAATGGGGTCTACTACCTATCCTGCAAGCAGATATCATCAAGTGTGCAACAGAGTGATGAAATAACTCGGGTGATAACTTACAAGGATGAGTCCAGAGATGAGAGAGGAGGTTCCAGTGAGAGCCACATAGAACTTGGGGGTCAGTGTATTCAAAAACACTGAGGCTGAGAGAGGAAAAAGAGAAAACAGTCAGAATCGTGTCCAACCTGAAAAGCATGCATTGAAAACAAGGCTCATATGGCAGCATTGATGCACACTGGTATGTATAGCTGGTGATTCATAGCCACATACAGTATGATGACTGAAGTAGCATTCTTGTTACCACAACAACAAACTGCTGAATGTTGACTCCGTGCAACACGAGCTGCTGGTGGAAAAAAATAAAAATAACACAACCAGGAGCTGGAGATAAATATTTAAAAACTCGCAAGAAAACGCTGACCAAAAAAAGCGTCCTGCTCGAATCAGCGAGACAACGAACTGTCAAACCAGCAGCTCCCGCTTTGCTGCCAGCTAAACCCGAAGGCTAACAATAGCTAGCTAGCAGTTGCCTTAATTCACCTGAGGTAAGAGTTTCCTGCAGTTTCAGCGGGCTCCACAGGACGTATATCATGATCAGCACCATGCCGAACCAAATGAAGCACACGTACGTCCATGACCACGAGAGCCACGATTTTAATTTCTCTGTAAATCCGAGAGATTGGGGATTACTGCCAGCGGTGTCCTCCATGTTTCTCCGGATGCCTGTAAACAGTGGAGTCACGTGACCGCGAGGTAAGATGACTTCTATTTTGAAATCTCGGCGAGGATCCATTTCCGGAGTAACAAAAAAAATATATACACACATTATAAATATCACTGTTTACTCATCATCCAAAGTAAATTGGATATGAACGACACAAACAGTTAATCGGTTTCTTACAAGCAGTTTAGTTTAAACTGTATCAAAGCTATATTTTGCTTTAGAGACAGAATAAATGCTTGAAAATAAAGATAATAAACATAGTGACAGATATGTTTTGCATATGAAATGTGCTTATGAAATAATGTATACATATATACAATTTATTATAAGTGTAGCAATATAAGCGAGTCGGCTTGAGTCAGTAGGACTCTGAATATGAACATCAATTTTGTGAAAATGTGCTTTTAACTTTTACATTTATTCATGACATGGTTACTAGAAGTTTTTATATTTAGAAATAAATCAAGATCAGCTTGTATATATTTAAAAACATTAAAATGCTTCTTGAATTTGAAATGGGGCCTTTGTGCGTAATGACTGTGTTTTTACTTTTGATAGCCTGCTTTATGTTTTACTGGTATTGTTGCAGTATTACTGATGAGAAATCTTGGGAATGGGAGATATGTTTTATTATTGCTTACTCAAGTAATAGGTCGGAGCACGTCTCCGACCACTCACCTTAATATTAGGGCACTGGCTCACAGTCATTTAGGTTGATTTGTTTTGTGTTTTGTATTATCAAGTAATCATTTGATTTGTAGAATTTGAGAAAATACAAAAGCAATCTCATCGTAGTTTTGATGAAGCTGACCGTCAAACAGTGGGTCCAGACAATAACCAATATTCAATCACATAAAACATAGTACAGGGCCACATGATCACATTTGAAGAGCTGGAGCCAATGATGTTTGGCCTTTTTTTTATATATAACTGATTAACTAGGATCCATTGATTATTGAATTTCTTGGCAAATAAGTCTTTGTAATATTATTCTAATAAAATATTAATGATAGGTGTTATTCCGAAACTCCCAGATCTTAAGAGTGATGGAGCTTCTGTAAAGATCCACTGACCTTTCCTAAGGAGATTGTAAATTGTAATTTGACAGGTAAATAATCCTCATCTCTCATCTAAAAACTAATTTAATACACACTGAGTATCATTTGAAATCTGTATTTGTTGCGCCTAGAATCAATCACAAGCTTGATAGATGTGGGCCTCGAGCTCTTGGGGATATTTGCCGACATTCATCATCTCAGACCCTTCACGAGATCATTGCCCAGCCTGTACTACCATCTGAAACCAGTGAGTGGGGCCATTACTGCATTAATACATTCACTCCTGTTGCCATCTACTGACTGGAGGTGGAGACAGTGCTCAGTTTTTGTTTACTTCTTTGCAGACCCTGAATTCATTACCATATCTTAGAAAATCATGTTTTAAGGCACGCAAGTACACTCTTTCATTCCGAGCTCATATTTTCTGCAAATTAATAACCCGATATTTTCTTTTTTGCAGGGCTCGTCTGAGGTTGAGAGTTGGATCTAGTGGCTTTGTTCAAACTGCCAATCACAGTGCATTCCCATTGATTCTCATGATTTGCATGCCAATAGATGTACACCCTCTCAGTGAAATCAGTTCGGTTAGATTGCAGGTATGTGCTATTAGTATATCTTTTGGATGTAGACAACCCTGCAGCGCTTCTCGCCTTCTGTGATTGACTTACACCCTAACAGTGCAGGAATAAATGTGATTTGTTGGAGTGCATTCCAGTTGGAGGTTACAGCCACTGAATGACAGAGAGCCAGATTTGGTCCTGCTCACACATGCCCTTGGGTGTTTTCTGCCTGATGCTGATGGACAAGCACACGCAGGGTTAAAGGCCTGTCATATAAATCAGGTACAATCACTTTAGAGGTGAAAACATGCATGATGCCACTGACAGGGAGGAAGAGTGTGTGTGTGTGTTTGTGTATGTGTGTGTGTGGGTAGGGGGGGACGAAGAAAGGGAGGATAAAAGAGGAATACGACAGGTCTGCAGAAGTTATCTGGAGTGTATAACATGACCTGCATGTCTGAAATGTATTTCCGGCTGATGTGATATTTCCAAATGACCTCTGCTCAGTGACTCATTCTTTGATAAAAAAAAAAAAAAACTTACATGTAGCTCGCAAGAATATGCTGCTAAACAATGTTATCTTCCCGTGTGTTCACACCGCAGCACTTACATCAGTTAAACATCAACGCTAGTCAGATAAGACATACGTTTAAAATGAGTGCAAGGACATTTGAGCAGTTTCTGTGTGCATCTTAATGGCAAGACAAATCCCCTGTCAAAGTGTTTATTCAGCAAAGGGGCAAAGAATGTAATTTCATATACGTTAAATTCCAAATATAAAACAAAACGTTGATGTAAAAATCGCAAACAATGGACAGAACCTCAGCACAAAGTGTGATGTGACCTGCACACAAACGGTCAGCCGGCGTCCAGCCACGCAGAAGCAATATCTCTCATCATTCTGCAGTCACCTGTATACTTAAGGTTCATTTACAATTTCACGTCTGGTATCCATCCAGCCGTCCTGGACTTCATGTTCTGTTTATGTAGTTTCTTTCTTTTTCTCTCCCCAAAGCTTTTAAGAGTCGTCTGATCATACATAATTAATTGAGGTTTTTCACTTAAATGCACTGCATTTCTCGCTCTCATTATTACTTAAGAGGCTGCTCTCGAAAAAAAAAACATCGCCAGCGTTCTGTTGATCACATTGTTCGCGAAGCCAGCTGTTTTAAACAAATGAGGGTTTTTATGTGAAAAAATGTACAAGATATTCATATTTGAGAGTATTTCAGGCTAATGGCGTCGTTTTATCACTTAACATAAGACATTTTAATACGTCTGCTGGAAACATTTCAGTATAATCTGGGCAGAGGTTTAGAATCAATGCAATTTTAATGACTAATAAAGTTTGCTTTGCACTGTACTGCATGTGTACATTCTGTCTGACTGGTCGTTCGTCAGCTCTGTATTCGGTGGTCTCTGCTGATGGAAAACTTCAAACTTCATGAAACTGGTTCTCGTCTCCCACACTACTTTCTCTCTGTGAGTTTATATTACTTGTCTCGACGACGGGACTCTCCCCCCGCAACTCATTTCTCTCGAAACACTTCATTTTCAGAAAACGTGTGTTCTCTTTTTTTTTCTCTTTTCTCTTTTTTTTTTTTTTTTTGCATCAGGAGACCGTGCCGTTTGACCACATCTGAAAGCAATGGTGCCGCAGAAAAATGACTTCCTCCATGACAGGCCCACAGACTGTGGAGCAACATTTCTGTAAGTCTGCGAGGACGAGTGGACGTGTTCCACTGTTGTTGTCGTTGCTGCAATACTGACTAATTCACGCCGCATTGTAGCCATGATGAGAAGATAGCCACTAATCAAACAGTGGCAGGGAAGAAACATGTCATGCAGCACTTTTACATTTGTTGATGGATGTGTCTCTCTCTCTCTCTCTCTCTCAATTCAATGGAGAGGAATCTAATGTGTCTGTATTGTGAAAACCCTTTGGAAAACACACAAAACATAACGTGCAATCATCATTGTTATCATTATTACACAGCACATGGGAGCAAAAAAAAAACACAAAACGTGGAATAACAAGTGCAGCAGGCAGCCCCCTCATCCACTGCACACACCGGCTTTTTCACCGTATACAACTCCAGCCAACTGTAAGTATAAATGGAACAGGCAGAGATGAATAATACATATGAATTACCTTCATGCAGGCACAGTAACCCCC
>CAEMYA010000009.1:1564146-1590292 GCA_903131615.1 Diplodus sargus
GTGAGTGAACACCAGTGCATGGATAGCTGCAGAAGCTTGAAAGGTGTTATAGTAGTTTGAGAAAAGTGTTCAGTTGTGTGTCACTGCAAACAACAACAGTAATGAACATCTGAAAGTGCACTAAAAGTAAGAGCTGCGTAGATTGCATGGCAAACGTGGCCTTTTTTTTCCCTTTAATGATGATAAAGCTGCTCGTGTTTGGACTGTGAGAGGACGGGTCTGACATCACTGGTGAGCTGAGGTAACGTGTTCACATTCTTCCTTTTGTCTCCCCGTGTTGTTTTTAAAGACAGTCGGGCGGATTGGTTTTGCTCGTCGGCGTCGAGGAGGCAGACGCGATCACACGATGAACGCTGAACATTAACAACAGTGTTGCCCAGGCAGCGAATGCAGAAATCAATATAATACAACACAGAGACATTTGTTCATCGTCAAATGAGCTCTTGATTCGCCCTGTCACTGTCGAGCTGGCTTTTATTGACTTGCAAATCTGTAAGTCGGCATGTTACAAACACATACAATAAGAGGAACAATTTACTAAAACATTAAA
This sequence comes from Diplodus sargus, assembly GCA_903131615.1. Taxonomy (NCBI): domain Eukaryota; kingdom Metazoa; phylum Chordata; class Actinopteri; order Spariformes; family Sparidae; genus Diplodus; species Diplodus sargus. Next base: position 1,564,697 of record CAEMYA010000009.1, read on the forward strand.
AAAAATTCGCTCATCATCTACACACCCCGGTGCTGATAGAAAGTCAGGTGAAGTTTTTCGTGGTCCACAAAACATTTCTGGAGCTTCTCAGCAAAACATTGTTGCAGTATTCTTCTAAAGAACTAAATGTGATAAATGGAGACTTGTTTTAACTTGGCCAGCATAATGCAAGTCTACAGAAGCCCTGAGATCCCAGATTGAGGCTGTTTACACCGCTCACACGCAGTCAAGCTTGTGTACCCACGTCAGACAGGGCGTGTGCTAACTTTTTTGCTTACAGTGAAGATTTCAGCTTTTAATAGGTGTAAACAACGACTTTTCAAATCTGTTTTTTCTGCCGTTGTCCCGTTCTACTGCGGTTGTTTTCGCTGAGGGTTGCAACGCTGTTTCGCTGTGAAGCTCCAGAAATGTTTTGCGGAAAACGAAACTTATCCGCCTTTTTCGTCAGCAAGGGGGTGAGTAGATCATGACTAAATCTTTAATTTTGGGGTGGACCTGTCCTTTAAGGACAGGAGACACCAGATCAGGGTATGTATGAGTCAGTGAAACTTGGCAAAAATCAACCTTTTTCCACATCTTTTGAATGTGAATCATATGTTCTTTCCCCATCAATTCCTACTTCGATGAGTAACATCTCTGAGACCTATGTACAGAACTTCATATTATTGAGATTTATGAGCAGATTGTCATAAATAAGTCAATTTTTTGAGAATAAGCTCAATAAAGGCGTCTACATGCGAGCATGTGAGGCTGCACTGAGGGGCTTTGAGCTGAATGCCAGAGCTAACATAGGTGGCAGGTAAGCAATGTTCAACATACTTGTTCAACTAACAGCATCCTGCAGTCGCTTATCACTTACATGAATTACAACTGAGGCTAAGTTGCAATGAATCAGTTACCACAATTAACTTGCGGGGTAGCTACATGAGTGTCTGAAATTGATTTAATGGCAATCCATTGAACAGCCTTTTTCTTTCAGAACCACATCTATCAGGTGTTGTCAATACGAAACACTCAAGTCAGTCAGATCCATTTTAAGAGTTCAAAAGAGAAAGACACATGGCCATCCGTGAAAAACCTCACCACCTATCTGTCTAAAAACAGAAGTTATTACAGAATGATCATTTCAGCGTAATCTCACACGCATCACACCACAGTGCAACAGTTCGCTGACTCACAAACCTTCATCAAGATTTCCTTGAACGTGAGTCCCACCAGTCCATTCACAGAACCTGATGAGGTTATGACTGAGAGCATGTGAAAGAACAAGACAGAACTCGGGTCTCTGTGGTTTTTAGTCTCTCAACGCAGGCAACAGACCTTGATTGCAGTCACTGCTGTTGAGAATCATGTAACCTTTATGGGATGGTTTCAAAGATGACTCACAGGCAAGCTAATTTTAGAGGGCTTTGTGCTTTAGATCGGCCTTGAAGTATACAATTATAAAACATGAAACGGAGTGACAGAGACAAAGAAAGAGACACACTCAGCTGCTGTGCACAGTGGTAGTCGCATGTTCACCCTCAATGGAAAAAACGCAGGGGGAAAACAGCCTCGAGTTTAGAAGTGAGTTTTGAATATTTAGATGCGCTTGACATGATTTACACTCCTGCATGGCCCCTGACTGCTCAGTGGTTTTTACTGCATTTTCATGTAAGCCAGACGCCCATATGTAGAATTTGAAATATGATGATTTTGGTATGTCTGTGTGGCCTTTACTGACGGTAATATAAGACAGATGTAAAAAAAAAAAAGAAAGAAAAAAGACCAACCCCACCCCCGCTGTACATGGCAAGTCGAAGACATGTGAAACGAAACTGCGATAATGCAATCTGAATAACCGAAGTTACTAGAACAAGTTATGTTGATCAGGGGGACACTGCGAGCTACATTTACTTTTGCAAATATGGAGATCATTTAAGCTGAAGATGTTCGCTTGACCGGTGTCTGTACAATACATGTTTAGCCCGAAGCCTTAAAATGTGTTTTTGGGACAAAGCAAACAGGAAACTCTCAACTTGCATTTCTCAAAACTACAAACTTAAAAATGAACAAAGAATCGCAGGGTAGGTTAGAAAATGACCTGCTAGTTTATCATCCATTTATTTTGTGAGTAATTCCCAGTAAATCAATGATACATTATAATTATTCATTTTAAAGTACGAGCTGGGCTATATTATTAAAACGAAAATATATATGATATATGTTTACACTGCGCGCCCTGTTTTGGGCATGTTATAGAAGCAAATACATAAAAAGAAATAAGATAAACAATTTGCACAGTCAAGTTTTTGTGTTTTCAAGCCTACGTCAATGAAATAACCCATATTTCAACTGTTGCCGTTTATAACTAAGAGCTGCCTGCTGTAGCTGTGAGTTACAAATGATGCGACAGATGGTGATTTTCTGTACAACAAAATGAACAATATGCGGGATTGTTGGACAAGCATAGCTGATGATGTATGTGTCTTTTGTGCAATATTATTATTACAGGGGAACACTAAAAGTTGCACGATTCATCATAATTTTACTTGTTTCTGATCATTTCTTATTTAGGCAAATCATTTACAGACTACGGCCAGACAGAGTTGTATTTAAATTCTATTGATCACTTATTGTAAAGTCATCTTAAAGACGTTATTATTTTAATTCTTTGTGAAGGGTAGACACAAGTTTTTAATCTAATGATTTAAATAAATAATTAACCAGCCAAACTAATCAGAATCTGAATTCCTTTATTTGTCCCGCAAACGGGTACGTTTCTCTGTCACAGCAGCCAAAGGACAGTAACATTACAATAAACAATAATGATAGTAAATTAGAATAAATAATAAATTAAACAATATATAAAAAGGTAAGTTCTAGAAAAGACACTCATTATTTGTTATGAACATATTTGTATTCTGTGCTCATTTGTATCTATGTCTATAGACATATTAAAAGGTCAGAGGGTTAACTTCAACTTTGTACTGAAGACGCTATTACAAAAAATGTTGTATTACCTCTTTTATTCTACCAATTCATGCACTGTTCATTAAAATGTGATGTCTCAGTTCTGTGAGGTGCCACAGAGTCCAACTGCAGAAATAACAATGGAACAAACACAGAAAGAGGGACTGAACTTTAGATCATCGTCACACATTAAGATCATTTCTGCACATACGTGGGCTCCCAGTTTGTCTGTGGAGTAACATTAAAACACAAACGCGTCTGACGCCCTCCTGTCAGTAGAAAAGAGGGCTGTCGGATACTGACGGAAAACAAAACACCAAATTGAACCGCAGCTAGTTCCACCGCTGTGTTTCTGACCTTTAACAGCGAAACAAGACACGTTAGTGTCACCTGGAGAAAACACTGCTGATTAACACGGCTAATCCTCTGTCCTTGACGTCACTTCAAATCAGCGTTACCTGGCCACTGGTATTTGTGGTTGGATACTGAGTCAGACATCAGGAACAGCCAGATTCAAACTGACAGCACGAGGGGAGAGGTTGCCTTTCATATTCGTGGGAGTCTTTTTTTCTTCTTTTTCTTTTACATGAAACTAAAATCTGGGGCAGAGTAAAGATCACGCTGCACAAGACGAGAGATAAAATCTATCTGAAGTGTCTGGGAGTTGATTAAGTCCGTTTTTTTTCTCCTACTGGTCGGTGTGATAAAAAATATTCCACAATAAAATTGTAATATGAAAGTACAAACCACGGTGACTGCTAACAGACTAGGAAGCTTATGTTTCATATAGTAAAAATGCGATCAGTGCTTGTGTCAGATCAGAAGATTAAATACCAAGACATAGAATTAAGAACGGAAAGGAAATTCAATTACATTTGAATGTTTGGTAACAGTTGCAACAGTTGCATCTTATCAGTTATAAAGCAAGCCTCAAAAACCTCCCAGTCACAGCTTAATGACAATAAGCAACGTTTCACAGTTATTATACGTTCTTATAAAGTGGACCACAAAAAGTAGGGATTGATCGATTATTGGCCTGGCTAATTATCGGGACTGATATTCAGCATTTTTCTGATTATCGGTATCTTTGATTTTTGCCTCAGATTGCAAAGAAAGCAATCTTTAAAAAAAAAAAAAAAGTTTTACTGCAAATGTATTCTGTGATTAATGGTTATTGGTATTGGCCCTGAAAAGAAAACATGTCGGTCGACCCCGAACACAAACAATTTGTAAGACTTGAGAGGTCTTATGTAACCAAACATAAAATGAATACTGTTTATTCATTAGTTGTTGGAGTTAGGTAACTAAGCCATTATTGAACTGGTTATTATGAGCAAGGCCTCACTTTGGAAATGGGATCAAATTCTGTGTTTAAAAAAAGTCTCTGTTATTATTCGGACACCACCTACACTTGTGGTTTTGTGCTTTGTTATGTAAGAGTAGACCACATTTATTAAGCGCTGTTAGGGGAGAATTTTTGTGGTACCAAGACCTTGTAAGGCCCATAAATCAATTCAAATCAATTTTATTTATGTAGCCCTCAAAATCACAATCACATTGCCTCAGTGGGCTTTACAATCTGTACAGTGAACAACGACACCCTCTGTCCTTAGACCCTCGAGTCGAGTGAGGAAAAACTTCCCATATTCCCCTTTTTAACGGGGGGGGGATGGAAGAAACCTCAGGGATCCCTTTCCCAGGACAGATGGATGTGCAATAGATGTCTCATACACAGAACAGAACTACAAAATCACAGAATATCTGATACAAATTATATAATATATATGTAAAGTGTGAGGATCCAGGATCCAAGTGACCACAAAGTGGTGTCTGAGCCTCTCGACCTCCTCTCCACCGGGGTGACCAGGTTACCTTGCAAAGAACAAAATAATCATAAAAATGAAGAGGTTCATAACATTTCACCCCCTAAAGGAACATATTTTTGTCCCGCGGCTATCTGTTCCTAAAGCATAAACATAAGTGCACAGTGTAATGCCATAACATATAGTTATATGGCCACACACTGTCAGGCTGATGCCACTCAAGCGTGCTGCAATATGTTCCTAAGACTGACCTCTAGAATGATCTTACCATAATAGACATCATGATTCTCCTGCCAGGGTCCCTGTAACCTCCTGGGAAACACATCGCTAGACGGTGACCATGCGGCTTAAAGACTACTAACGACACTGATCAGCTCCATCTGAGCTGCAGAAAGCTTCCTGCGGCCCATTTAAAAAATAAAATAAAAAATGCACTAAACACTTAAGAAACACATTTTATTTTAGAGGAAAATAGAATACAGTATAGATCTCGTCTTTGAAATGATTTTTTTTTTCCTTCTCCCTCCTGTGCACATTTTGTGTTTCACAGAAGCTGTGCATTTCCAAGTTCCTTGCCATCTGTGTAAATGTGATACCTCTCCTTAGTACAATGAACTGGAAATGAAAGCTGTGTTTCATATAATCCCCAAATCCATCCAACTCTCACATCCTATCATGCAAATTTGGTGCAGTTTGAAGAGAATCCGGTCTCCCAACCATATGCCTGAGCCGTGTAAAAGATACAACAATTTATTATGCATGCATTGCACCAGGCTTATGGTAATAAGGTATTAAATTAGTGCTGGACATTATTGCTCTTCTATATCACTTCTGCTCAAAAGATTTTTCATATAAGTCACATAAAACAGAAAAAGAAATGAGATTTTAGAGCTGATTTGCTGGCGAGCTGTACCTGTGACTCCTGCGATTGGAATAACATTCGACCGTTCAGATTCATTCTGCTGAAAACTGGACCTGTGGTGAATCGTGCCGCTGTATTCACTTTGTTTCCAAAAGCATTTTATGTGTGTAAGGAAACAGGAATTTACTCACATGACTCGAATGGTTTTAATATGAGTTTCTGTTCAGAGAATAAATTAACCGTAGCTCTATGTGTGTTAATATTTTATATTTAAGCTTACATTAATAATAAAAGAAAAAGGCATGTGCAGGTTGTATGACAACTACACATGAGAGAAGACGTGTCTGACGTAGTTAAAGGTCGCGGCGATGAAAAACGCTGTGAGCTGGTTCATCTTAAAAGTTGAGCTGCTGTGAAGCAAAACAGCCTGAGTTTAAACAACTATTTAGCTGCACTGACAGATGTGTAGTCAGATGTGCTTTCCATTTGAATGACAGATAGCTCAAATAGTCAGATCATAACTCGCCACAAAAGGTGTTAAAGCTGTGGCTGCTCTGCCACGACTACATTTTGCACCTGCGACCTTGTTAAATTTGAAGTGTGAGGACTGAAATGAATGCTAACCATCATCAAGGTTGGCAGACAAACGATTTAACGATCCCCCCCCCCGGACATGTTTCAAGATATACAGAAAAGTTTAAATAATAATTCATGTCTGATGGGTTTTCAATTAGCTGTTAAATCTTAACTTTAGGTTCTTTTAATAACATCCACTCCATCTCCCTCATTTAAGAATTTCGAGTTTATGACTATGCAAATATCGTCCCTCACATAAGTTTAAGCGCTGGAAAAATAATGGCTGCTTCTCTATTGAAAGGTCCATTAGAGGCCCCATGGAGGCTCATCAGTAATCATGCTCATCCTAATATAAGCAAGGATAGCCACTTTTTTTTCCCAACCAATATACTCACCACCATTACTTATCAAACAACATAAAAAAAAAAAAAAATTCATAATTTATTCAGTGGTACTTAAAGGTAAGGGTTAGGGTTGTCACAAGTGCACAGCAGGCAGCTCACCACGTGACCTGAGTAACGTTCTGATCTTAACTAACAACTAGTTAATGTCGGAGTGAATTTCCCTGCCATGCCAGGACCTGAACATGAATCAGGACGCAAGAAAAAGAAAGGAGAAGAAAATAAGGGAGCCGGTAAGAGCTTTAGACCCAAATAATAATGCAATGACCTTTTTGTTGTCAGCCCATGAAGCCACTTCCAGTCAGTCTCAAGAGCAGAACGATAGCCGGGATGCTTATGTTACCAGGCAAGAGGTAGGTAGCATTACAGAAGGAGCAACCTCCGAGTGGTAAACACAGTTATGAGGCGATCAAAGAGAAACTTTCCACCTCCAGCCGTTCAACCATCTCCTTGTGTCAAAACACGTGAGAACACGTGTTTTTGAGTAGAGCGAGAAAACGTATACATGCACTAAAAATACAAACAGAAAGTTTCCATTGTGTCAGTTTTCCTAGACGGGTGCCTTAAAGCTTGCTAATCATGATTCTTGGGAAACTTCTTGATGAACTTTGAGAACACCGAGCAGCGCATGAATTCGTTACATCTCTGAATTTTTAAAGTTGACATTAATAAAGCCCTTACATTAAGCTAATGATACAACTTCTGCTTGTTTAACTGGTGGATTTGAAGTCAGCAAAGTCAGCAATATCCACACAGAAGTTTCACACTCAAAGTCAGAAGAGGTGAAGAGTAGATTGCTCCACAAGGAAAATACAAATTGCAGATGCAATATGTATAAGTATGTTTTTGTTTAAAATGTTAAAAATGAACTAAAATAAACAGTATCAACAAGTATCTTGTTGCAGAGATATTGTCTGAAGTTAGCATGCTAACCAGCTAACCCCGGCCTATCTTGTATCATAATACCACTGTGTAGGAGGTCAGAGTTCAAAAGTAAAGCTCAGGCAGAGCGAGCTAACAGGACTGCTAGCTGAATGTTCAACTGAGCTAACTAGCTGATAGCAGCTACAGTTAGCAGAAGTTAGCAGTTATATGCTGCCTTCTATTTGCTTGGAGTATGAATTAGACTGGTGGCTAATTCTTACATATTGCACCTTTAAAAATATTTTATAATGCCAACCAGTGTTTTTTGTTATGTATACATCACATCTGCATGAAAATACAGTAACCTTATCTATGTGGGAATATTCTCCTCCTGCAGCTACAGTAGTCAAGTGATAAAACCACACTCCTGCAGATAAACATATTATGTTACAAGGCAGCAAACATTCTCATTACTGAAGCAGCTGCCTTGGTAAACGATGTGGAAAAACGACATTGAAGTGTGATATTTTTCTAAGTTTCATATTTCACCTCTAACTTTCAGTTTTTCATTACTTGTTTGGGTGTTTCCCCTTAAACGGAGCGAAGCGCTTGTAGCTCTCAAACAAGCACGATAGCATTCCAGCAGACTGTGAGCAGACTTTGTTACCAAACTTTGGGAGAGAAAAAAAAAAACAAATGTCTGCAGTCATTTCTTCTAATACACTTTAATCTGCAACACTACTGCGCGGTGCAGCGATCATCACACACCGACCATTTGTGTGTGTGTGCAGCTTGTTTCCTTGCAGTTTTGTTATCTTTTATAGGCCAAGGTTTGGTTCGGTGTGAAGCCACTCCCTCCCTGTGTTATTTTATTGCGTGAATGTGCAAAATGTGAGAAAACACCCACACGCTCTTCACTGCCCATAATGTACCTGCTTGTTTTTTTGTCACTATCATAAACAGCTGCCCTGCGGCTGTCACTTCCCATGCTACAGACGCACTGTGCAAACTTCAGTGTAATGCACCGTTGTTATTACCAACGCCACAGCGCACCATTGTAAATGCTGCACCAGCTGAATCACCATTAGCTGCCGGTGCTGCTGCTTGCTGTTGTTGGTGATTTTGTTATTGCAAAAATTTCTAATGCGTCGCCTGCAGGCCATAAATCTTGCACGGGATTACTGTGTATAAGTCGTTTGTATGGTCTTGACTCATCAATCAGAGCTGGAATGTTTGTGTTACAACTGCCACTTTGTATGATGGATGAAGATGGGTGTTTTCCAACAGTACAGTAACCGTGGTAGGGGATGGGGAGGCAGTGTGTACGTGTGTGCGCGCGCGCGGCGGAGCACAATGTAAGCAGTGACACTCATTATTCCGTCCTCGGCCGGGAGTGATTGAACACGCCACATATTAACTGTCTTTTCCCCGTAATCCCATTGTGCTCGGCGAGATTAAATTTGAACACTAATAAACGTTTTTTATGACTAATTAATGTTTCGCACCTTGCCAAGAATCATTCTCTTCCTCTACTAATTCTAATTGGTCCAATTAATCATGCAAAAAGGTAATTAGCATAGTTTGATGTGCGGTAAAGCCACTCCGGAGCCCACGGGGGGATTTGGAGGGCTTTTGTTTCCCCGATACAAACAGAAAATTAGTCAAGGGTGGAAGGCGCTTGATGCTGAAGCACAGTGCAACACAATACTAATGAGTGCGCTCTATTGTGATGGTCTTTATGGGAGTGACAGGCATATTCATAGCAAAGGCAGATGTACATTGCAAGTGAGTGGAAATGATTGGCTCTGGCTGCCGGAGAGATCCGTGCAGTGTCCTGGAGATTTACAGTAAGAAAGGCCATTCTGTAACGCACAGACACACACTGAGGCAGGAGCTTATTCCCTGGTATAAATAGATTTTCAAAGGTCTCCTGCTGTAGCCTATAATAGACATATATTGATCCCGATTTTCTCTGTGCACGCAGGTCTCTCTCTTTCTCGAATCAATTGGGAAAACTTTTCAGGAATTTTCAGGAGGATGTTTTCTGGACTGACGATAATAGTGGAAAAGAGAGAGATGTTTTTTAATTATGAAGTCCTTCTGACACAGCGTTTAAATCTATGTTTCATGAGTGGGTACAACCTTGGACTGGTACAAAAGAGCTCTCGGTGTGCATGAACATATATCAGGTTCCAGTACTTCCGAGCGAGCCAATATAACAATACAACACCTGCTGCGGAGATTTAGATGTGGCTCAGAGCTAAATATCCCAATGATCTACAATTTATTACACACTCACAACTTCTCTTCTCAACTAGGGCTGTTCAACAAAGGTTTGTCATGCGTGCACTCTTCCTCCTGTCGGTCTATTTATGCTTAAATCTTAACTATTTATTTACCATAAACTATATACGACTATATATTTCGCAGGGTAGTTTACATTGATAAGAATATACCCGCACAGTGTCTATACGCAGACTTTCGAGTTTGTTTAAACTGTCTGTGCTGTTCATATTTAGTGTATTATGTGCGACGACTGATTAGAAAATTGTACTGCTGCAGATTTAACTTTCACAGAGGAGAAAGCAGAAGGTAAATTATCAACACGAATGACGAGTCGGCACAGTAGCACAGTGGTTAGCACTGTTGCCTCAAAGGATGAAGGGTCTCCGTGGAGTCTGCCTGTTTCCTCCACCATCAAGACTTGTATGTCGGGTTAATCTTCTGGTCTGTACACCTGACCATGGCACTTGGATCTGGAGTTGGTCCCCAGGCACTGTACGTTGGCTGCCCACTGCTCTTCCAGGATGGGTTGAATGCACAGAACCAATTCCACCACGTTGTCAAAAGACAAAAAATATCTCTATCGATGTATATAATCAGCACCTGAGCAGAAACCATGGCGTAATTAAGCATTAAATCAGAAACTAAAGTCTAATAAAGTAACAGCTATTCTAAATAACTGGAATACTTATAATGAAAGGCTGCTTGAGAAAAAAGTGTTGGATATAATGTTAATGACTGAGTGTTTCCTTCCTGGATATCTGTGAATCTGCAATTTCTACCCCCCCAAAAAATCTCCTCTGATTAATCTGCATAAGGTGCTATTGACGCAAAATCAATAACTAATTAGTTACTGCTTATTGTGTCTCCTCGGGGTAAATTAGTGCAACAAATTGATTTACAATTAGGAACATTATTACTTCACAATTACCTAGCCATTACTTTTTCTGTTAGGGACTGTCTGATGATGTTATAGGTTTTTTCCCCATGTTTCATTATGTGTATCCAAGGCTTCAGTCAATCAAAACAATATCAGATGTGATCTTGTACTTCACCTACTGTGATTTACTGGCTCCTGTGAGGTTTACAATAAACCACAGACCTGCAGGAACACTGTTACAGACAAACAAACCACTGTCAAGGTACTTTTTTAACATATGCATTTAAATTTCCATAGAGGAACTAATTATGAAATGCAACAACATCACATCATAAGTATTCAGAAAGTAAGTAAACCTTCCTTAGATGTACCATGTGTGGAAGTTTTTGTTACATACAGCTACATATGTGTCAGTACAGCTGAGTGTATATTTATGGATTCATAACATTGAGGGGGATTTGTGTGTTTGACCTTGGTGGCAGATACAAACTATATATGGTCAAATAATATTACTTTGCATATCGTTTAAAGTGAAAATAGCTGTATTTGGATCATTCATTTATTTATTCATTTAGTAGTAGTATGAGTACTATTGGGTATGGCAGCAAAATGTTGAGACACAGTATAAATCCTGCTGCTCTGATTCTCTTAATCAAAAACAGTAAAAACAAAAGACATACAACAGTTTGATGAAATCCTGTCGTGGCACGGGATTATGGGAGTTGTTGTTTCTGTCTGGGTAGCAGGAATGTTTAAAGACAAAGTAATGTATTAAAGGTCCCATACTGTAGAAAGTGAGACTGACTGTTTTTTATAATAAAGCTGGTTTAGGTTATACATAAATACTATGAAGTTATCAACTTGCTCAATCCACAAAGAGATGCACACAGCCTGTACTCGGATGATGAGGTTATGCCTTCAAACCAGCTGTCAGGACTTCGGTAAGGTTGTGATGTCACAACTACGCAGTCACCGCCCTCAGCAATGTCCTCAGCACAGCCATTGGTTGCAAAACCCCCAGAAGAGCTAACGTGGGAACACAGTGGTTGGTCTCTGCTCTTTCTCCGTGTGAGTTAACCAATCAGAGCAGGCTGGGCTCTCTGGGAGGGGGGCCTTAAAGAGACGGGAGCCAAAATGGAGCATTTCAGACAGAGGGTGAAGAGACGGGCTGCAGAAATGGATTGAATGAAAACAAAACAATAAAGCATGTTAACATTTTCCCCTTAGACACACAAAATAAAAGTATGAACCTGAAAATTAGCATAAAATGGGACCTTCAATATTCCATTCACACCATGTATAGTCATGTTTGTTAGATAACCTGATGGAAACCACTGCGATCAATATATTATCTCTAGTAGTTAGATGCTGATGATGGTCAGCCGTCTACAACATTTGTCTCTTTAGTATTTTTTCATCTGTAAAGCGACTTGGGCTCCTTGAGAGGCGCTACATAAATTAAAGTTATTATTATTATTATTATTACTTACACAATGTCAGCATCTTTTGATTCAATTAATACATCACATCAACCAAAACCAAGCTTCAATCTTTTAAAGCTAATTAACAAATTTAAAGAAGAACATTTCATATCAGATGAACAAAAATACAGCACTTTGCTTTTTACCATTATTTTTTTATTTTTTTGCACAATCTACAATTCAGCCCCCGCATATTTTTTATCTGCTCTCTTATCTCCTGCGCCACACACAAAAAAAAAATCTATGCACAGTTGGAGTGTCAGCGAAAATACTTGGCCCCATAATATCATTCTACAAGCTGAGGTTGATTATGATAGTGAAATTGGCAGCGAGGCGTGGAATATCCCCTCCGGTGATTTTCAAACTCCAACTCATTTCACGGGCCATCTCTGGGTCCCGATCTCTGGGACTGGGTTCACTTGGCTCTGGCCCCTGTGCTACTGATGTCTTGATTGCTGTTTCATAGACTTTCACGTGTCAATGCAGCAACACCGAAGGGACCTGCGAGGAGGAAGTGATGCAACCACAAAGAAGTGTAAGAGCGGCTTGACAACACAAACACTGTGGTTCACTGACCTCAAAGGAAGCACGCGGAAGGGAGAAAGAGAGAGAGACATAGAAACACACAGAGAGACAGAGACTGTTTTATTGGCGGTCAGAAGGTCTAAATGTCAGATGCGACAGTTTGGAGCATGAATGTCAAACCGGTGCTCGGGTATTTCTGCACATACGTGGTTTCGTTTCTCATGCGTCTGTCCAACCAATAACACTGCACACAATACACAACACGGTGTTACAGCAGGACAACAACTGAAATAAACATTAATCGGGTTAACGGAAACAAAAACCAGAATGCTGTGTTATCTGAATTTCAAAGCTAAACAGTGACAATTTAATTGCCGCTGCCAAAATATTTGATTTTAAGTAAATTAGATCAGTGGCTAAAAAAACAGTCTTGGTAAATGGAGCTTTATCTGTAAGTCAAGGCCATTAGCAGCCCTAGTCTGAGTCGCCTTGGGGCTCTGTAATTAACTCTGCTCAAGCGCAGCTAAACATTTTTGACATTTTTCCTAGTCCAGAATTAACTGTCACAGCAGAGGGAGAAAGTAACCATCTTGTCACATTGAGTTTATCTGAAACGCTGTCCTCCTCTGTTTCTCTCTCTCTTTCTCTCTCTCTCTTCCTCTCTCTCTCTCTCTGCCTCTCTCTCCCTATGTCTCTCGCTGACACACACATACTGTCAGACATGCACACACACACACACACACACACACACACACACACACACACACACACACACACACACACACACACACACACACACACACTCCCAACCTGGATCTCATTTCAGTAATGTTTCATGATGAGCGAGATGATGGAAAGTGTGACTAGACCCTAATGTTTTGAATGTTTGGGTGGCGCCGTCATCAGGTTACATTAGGCTGCTAATTGTTAGTCAAAAATGCACTCCTCCTGCTTGTACGTATGGAGCAGAGGTCTGGGGGCTCATCGCGAGGCGAGGTCACATGGCGCAAATAAAAAAATCTCTTTCGCAAGTGGAGGGGAAAATAGCTGGAAAACACGTATCTGTCATTTTTTTGTTTTTTTTCTATCTTCATGGTTAAAATGATGCTTGTATGGACACACACACGCTTCCCTCACGCGCACCCACGCCGCGCGGATGCCGTGTAGGAACGGCAGATTCACCTGATTGGTTTAGCTGAGCAACAGAAAAATGAGTCGGTTGATGTGAACGGAAAGGCCCAAGGTACCGTAAACATGTAGCACGCCGCATGACAACTCCCAAGCCATCCGGGAACTGCCTGGTTTCCAGTAAAGAGTTATTTCTCTGTCACCTCAAAATGCAGTTAGCGTTTGATGTGCGATTCGTCAGGAACAAGGAGTTACCACGTTGCCACCGTCGCTTGGGGTTAGACCGCACACAAGATGAAGATGTTGACTTTGTATAGGTTGTGTGATAAGCTCAGTAAATGTGATAATTAGCAAATACACTTCAGACATAAATAAATGATGAGAGATTTGTTTTTTTCACACAGCATAAACACAACATAATGTAAATATTTTACCATGAAATAAGAGCTTTACAATCATTTTGGCATTACACAGACTTGTAAGAGGGTGAATGGTATCGGTCAGTCCCACTCTGAGCCCATATCGCTTGTATTTTGCAGAATGTAACCCACCTGACAATATTGTCACAGAAATCTGGCATGTGTAGTGATATTGCACTCAGAAACAGAGTGGGTGCCAAAAAAATTCTACATAATGTTGCTTTAATATAAGACAAAATCACTTAGACACTTGCATGTCGGAGAGCTATAGGGAGTTTCAGCCAATTCTGCCTGTTTCATTTCTTCATTTATTATTATTACAAGCAAGAAACAGCTTATATTCATTGTTTTGTTCCTAATTTTTAGAGCAAAATTACGTAGAAATTAACATTGTGTGTGACTGTGAGGTGTCCCCCAAAACTTCTGAGTGCATCACCACTGTGACAACTACAAATTCCAGATCTGTAACAATTTGTCTGACTTAACATTGGTGCTAACTACAAACAACAATAACAATGTGTTGGCCTCAACTCTCTGAAGTAACTGCTAACTGTGGCTAACTGAAGCTGCTGAAGTTACCTTACCCGACCTAGGATTTGTAGTTGACAATTTCTATATAATGTTGCTTTAAAGGTGCAGTATGTAAGAATTTCAACATCCACAGTTCAAGCTAAAAGTGGGAGCATATCACCAGAGTAACCGCTAACTGAGCAACGAGGGAGAGTTGGTGTATTTTAAGGTACAAAGTGGCTAGGTGCTAGCTGGTTAGCATGCTAACTTCAATGGTATCTCTGCAACACAATACACAGACGACTTTGGCATAACATCTAACCTGTAACTATTCACATTTTGATGATAATATTAGTTAATGTTCAAATCTTTTAATCTAAAACTCTTTCATATTGCACCTTCAATATGATAAGCGTTCACCTCTCAGTTGCATTGCAGAGATATAGGGATGCACTTTTAGATAGTTTTCATTTGTTTCATTGGCAGAAGCAAGAAACACCTTGTATTCATTGTTTTTTTCTTATCATTTTTAAGTGCGATTGTTTTTTTGTTTTGTTTTTTTACAATACACACTTGTAGTTTACTGATTATTGTTGGACCTAATTACATTATGTGCAAGGTTTTGACAAATTACCTTAACAAAAACAAATTGACAATCTGTCATTATCCCACCTCATAATGTGGATCAACACAAAAGGCGCATATTGATGACATTACTTGTACCTCTTTCAGTAAACTTATTAAATCCTCCCTCTTGGCAGCCGTACAGTATCCAGTACAAATACAATCTGCCGTCACCCAAATTTCGTGTCAGGCAGATGGTGAAATGAAAGTAGCTAACAAGCTATAAAGTTGACAGCGATTTCTATTCAAACAGCACAGCTGCATGAGAGGGTTTCCAGACTATTCAAGAGCTTTTTAATGATGGTAGAGTTGACCTCAGACTTTGCCCACGCAAATTACTCATTTGGCGCATAACAGACCATTTCTGCTCGGTTTCATTTATTGAGAAGACAAAGTTTTCAATCATTCCATCGTCCTGGACAGTCGCGATGAGTAAGTCGGGGAGGTTATGAAAGCCGCATGATAATGTCTGACTAGCCTAAATGAAATACCACCAAGGAAAAGTCAATATGGTGCAAATTCCCCCTGATGAACGCACATTAAACCAATCACTGCGCGTTAGCCTTTCAGTCGCCCACGGAACATTACCCCGCGCTGTAATTATACCACATATTCCATATATTACTTTGAATGAAAGAAGTCCAATTACAATCCTTTTACTCTGTCTCTCGGTGTGCTGGCTGATGCCTCCATAAGAGTCTGTGATTAAATTACTCAGGGGAAAGCACTCACATTTTATATGACAACCCCTGACGCATCGCTCAGCCACGAATTCCCCAACCGGCAGCAAATCTTCTGAGAGGCTCCGACTGTGGACAGGTGGATCCAGATGACTGAGAGGGGCCGAGAGACAAGCTTTCCTTCCAGCTTTACGCCTCGTGCTATTATTCTCCATCCCTTTCTTACTGATGTAGAGCTAACTTACCTGTCATACATATTGTACCATCTGACAGGAACATTAGGAGGAGCGTCACTTCATTTTTTTGACCTCCCTCCACCGGCATTTTGTTTTCTTTCTACTCGGCTGTCAGAAGGTTTAAGAAAACACAACAATCGTAAGCTGCGTGTATCCACTAAGCACGAGGGCTGTACCTGTGAACGTAGGGGCTCTCCAGACTAAATCATTACCAGACAGGGCTTATTCAAAACTTTTGTTTTGCCACTGTGTGTTTGAAGTAGCTTTAGCACAAGCTTTGATACCCACCCGCCGACTGCCCTTCTTTCAGCTGAAATACAGTCAAAGGCTTTAAATGAATATACAGTAACTACCTACTCCCACATGTTCCACTGGGGCTGAAAATTCCCTCATCTGAGACGAGCGTTGCTGCTGCAGACTGTAGGTGTTTCTGCGCTGATGAACACTGGACATGGGCAGCGTGAGAGAAACCCTGTCGAAGGCACACAAACAGCAAAGTAAGAACTTTACATAACACTCGAGCGCTAGTTTATTTAAGAATTTTTATTCCCCCCGCCGATGCACGGGAGTCGTTTTAGGCAAAGAGTGTGAAAAGTGGGGGGGCTCCAGAAAATCTTCCCTCGTATTTTCGCAGCAGAAGAAATTCAGAAAAAAAGTTGCTCAGGTCACGCTGGAATGTGAAATGTGAGTTCTGGGAAGACATTGGGGCCAGACAGACACAGGGGCCCTCTTCTGACAAGGAAGGAACCTTTAACCTGTCAATCACGTCACTCCTCTGTCAATAGCTGTTTAATCCTCTGCTGAAAGCTGGTAGGTTGCGGGATCTCGAAGGCAGACATGAGGTTAAAGGTGGAGTGAATGACAATCCCACCCCCGGACAGCGAGAGCATTCGCCAATCGTCCCGACATAGTTGGCTGAGAGGTAAGGTTTTTTTTTTTGTGTTTTTTTTTGTGAAACCAGACATCTGAGTTTTTAATATCAAGGCAGCAGCTCTGCTTGTGACAGTGATACTGATGAAAGTGATACTGAGGGGAAATGCAAAAATGCCTCTTATCAACTTCTGCAGATGGTATAAAATGTCTTTTGCCTGAAAGCGGATTCTTCAAGCTTTACTAGCCATCCCAAAAAAAAGGGGAAAAAAAGAAAAAAAGAAATCCATGTTTTAAAGTGTATTGCTTTATACTCTGCCTGCATGGGAGAGAAGAAGACAGAGACAGTTGAATCAATTGTGGTTATATGTGTGGGTATAAACAAATCATAATGAAATGAGCACAGTGAAGACAATGCTCTCGTTTTGAACAAAAATACATTCCAGCTTATATAAGCCTTATCATCTCCATGACAACGGCTTTACTGGTAACACGCAGACGTATTTGTGTATAGCCGCAGCAATGTCTTCCAATTGAATTAAGCTGCACCTGTGCACATTATGGATGGAAATAATAGACTGAGAGCAACTGTTACAGTGAGCCTGTTGCTGACTAGATGTGAGCATGAGACTGTTTGATTACTGAGTACTGAGTACATTTTCTTTGTCACTGATGACAGAAATGAAAAGAGATTAATTAGCTGATAAATGAAAGTGGTGGCTGGATAACAAATGTTTCATTCGGGTAGTATCAATTCACAGTTTGCTGCGAGAAGAAATATGACTAATAGATCCTGTTTTTACAGTGTTTTTAAAACCAAGCCCTTGATCTCTGATTCGTTATCTATTTTTCATGCTTCAGAATCCGTCATCAGTCAGCCACATGTTAATGGTGGTAAAAACCGAGCTTTGTGTTTTCTTCCTGGTGCAACACTACAGACAAACAAAATTAAATACATTTTCAAACCTGAGTATGAAACTTTAATAACCCAAACACTAACCCATCGGCATTCAAATAAACAGCTACGCCCTGAACTTTTCCCACTTTGTTTACCACTGGGATATAAAAACTAAACACCGGATTAGTGTAAAGGGCACCTGAGCTGAGATGCACGCACAGAATATTGGATCAGAACCTCTGGTAAGACGCATAAGATGAATAAGACGTGGTGAGGACAGGCTTCTCTCTGGTAGGACACGAATAATTGGAGAATGTTATGCCAGCTCTGTCAATACATTTTCTCCCGGGATAACAGTCCTGTGCCGATGAATATTTATGACTAATACGGCTATTGGTAATACATATTTTATGATACTTAATTCACCGAGCAGGTCATATAGAATAAAGGTTCAAGAGTTCAAGAGATTGAAAGGTGTTTGTACCATTCATCCGCTCAGCTTCAATGTATTCATTTAGCAAACATGAAGTCTGACTTGCAATTATGCTACTTCAAATTAGTTTCAGGCATTGACTTAAAAACGCCTGGGCGTTTTGAATGCGGTGTTGTTTTATTTTGAATTAAACCAGAGATTAACTTTACAGCCAGTATAAAGGCGTTTCATATATTATGATACAGGCTATGCTGTAGTAAAAATCCCGATATATTGAATTGAATATTAAAAGTTGAATTGTAATTCTGAGGGAATCTTTAGTAGACTTTGTCCATTGTATGGTGAACCTGTTCCTAATGTTCCTGCGACTGAAGAAATAAAGTTAGGATGACTTTTTTGGATGTCATCATATGACAAGACATTTATATAAAGTAGGAATGCTGTTAAGGATTTTCATTACCGATTATTCTGCAATTTTTTTTTCAAGATCAATAAATTAACCTTTTCGATTATAAAATCTCAGAGCATTTAAAACAATCTATGACTATCCATATAGATATATATATATATATACCTGCTAACTGCTGCTCTCTGAAGCTACTGTTAGCTAGTTAGCTCAGGTGGTTGTGCAGCTAGCACGAGGGGAATGTTGGTGTTTACACAGCTAGCACAGGAGCTTTTAACCAGGAAGGGCGGGGGCTAGCCGGTTAGCATGCTAATTTGAATAGATATCTCTAACACAATGCCTAGAGCCGTTATTTCCTCACTTTATCGTTTGTATTGTTAACTTATCGCACTTTTAGAAATAGTCAGTTTACTCCTGTACTGCACATGACAAAAAAAGCAGCAGATCTTCTCATTTGAGGAGCCAACACCAGGCAACGTTTGTCATTTCTGCTTCCTAAAACAACAGAAATATCTAATCAGTCATCAGGTTAGTCGTCATCTATGGTTCATATTCGTCAGTTAATCATTTCAGCTCTAATACTGTATATAGCGTCTATATTAAAGGGTCTTAACTGCATGAGAGTGGCTCAACGCCCCTTGATAGAGGTCCAGTGCTCCAAATAAAACAGTCCGTGATCCATCTATTACTTTTATGGGTACACTGGGAACTCGCCACAGTAAACAGAACAGGTTGTTCACAACACCAGGAACTGCTACCCTGTAAAGCTGCTATTCACTTGAAGGCATCTGTTTTCAATATTACCTTCAAATCCATCAGGCACGAACAGGATTACACAAAAGGACATGACAAAGCTGAATCGATGATAATGATGCAGATGTTGGAAATAATTGAGGCGCTCTGGTAAACGTTGTGATTGCTAAGGAAGCATTTATGATTGAGGGGGAGGCTGACGGACGCGGATCAAAGAGGAGGACTAAATGCTTTGTCTTTTTAACACAAAGTAGAAATTTTAATTCGCGATCCTCTGAGGGGGGGGGGGATGGGACACATTGGAGGTGTGTGTCTGATTCAGTAATAGAACCGGGCGAGATAAAAGCAAAACCCTGTAATGTGCCGTGACACGCGGCTCACATCAAGAGCAGAGAGAAGAAATCGCAAAAATGTTCTTCTGATAAAAAAGCCATGTTTTCCGTCAAATATTAATGACTCCATGAAAGGCTTTACTCATAACAGCAGCTATGCTGAATTTATAACGGGGGCACAGTTACACAGAATAGTGATAAATAACTTCTCCCAGCTCACACAACCACACCCCTTTTCTCTTTTAATACACAACACAGGCAGTCACATCTGTCTCTGTGTGTGTGTGTCTCTCTCTCTCTCTCTCACAGACACACACACACACACACACATACACACACACACAGAGTGTTTTTGTTCAGGAACACTGTGTACGTGTACGTGCGTGTGCATGTGCGTTGCTCTGCAGCAGCTCTGACTTATTTTTCACTTTTCCCTTTAACTTCCTGTGAGTCACCAGCAGCGGAGGAAATACTTTACAGCTGTACCTTTATTTTTTATGTGAAAACACGGGCTTAATGCACACGGAGAACAAAAGCAGGAATCTGGTACAATGTTTTGCTTCACTTGTAAATTCCTGTGCACCTACTTAATTTGCTTTGCTACTCAATGGTAAAGTGCGGTTATAGAGCTGTTACATAACCTTTGCTTATTTAAGTATGTCATGAGCCTAGAGTGGCTTATGTAACTTTACAAGATGGTATAAATCTGTAGATCCTCTCCTCTTGTTCACTTATCTAAAAATCCAAGATACATCTTTTGTGCTGATGGAAATTGCTCGCAGAGAACCTGTGAGAGAGTATCCTTGATTATCATGCATGAGATTAGTTCCTCTAAAGTGGATGGTGTCTCTCTCTCTCTTTTTTTTTTCTTTTTCACCACAATAAATGTGATGCAGCGCAGTGCTGGCTGCAAATGCTTCCTGTCACAAGTGAGATGCAGGGAAGAAAAGAAGAGATGAAGATATTCTTTATTTCAGATATTCATAATTAATGTTTTTCCAAGTCGCCACACAAAGAATGAGAAAGTCCTTTGATGACAGCAGAGCTTGATGGCTGCTCGCTCATTTGTCATTCACAGAACTACACTGAGAGGGATTAAGAAAATGAGAGATGCCTGTAGAGTTTTGCATTATGATTAGTCAGAATTTTGGTCTCCATAAAAAAAAAGAAAGCACATAAAGAGCACCAACCTTCCCTCAGAGTAATTCTGTGATATAGTCAAGATAAACCTGTCAACGTGAATGCTTCTGGATGAGTGGTTGGAATGTTGCTGCTGCATTACATAACCCACAGGCATCCAGTCTGATTCATGGATCTAAGAGTATGGAAGAATGAACTGTTTACCTCGCTCCATTTGAATCCATTTCTGAAGTGGAACCGCAGATATAAAACATTTTTGTCAGGACTCCATCTAGTGTCAAATCTTTACCACGGAACTAAGACCTACTGTGATCTTAGATTTACAAGGCCCTTTTTTGACCTACTTACATCACACAATACTTTGTTGCCTAGCTGCCACGAAGGCAGTTAACGTTTCTGCAAACCACTGACACGCTAACAAATGAGTGTGTCATAGGCTTTGTGCCACATTGACATTTTGACAAAACGTGTCATTTCTGTCACGGACGTTTCTATAATGGGCGAGAAGGCTAAGCCCATGGCCGCAGTTTCAACATTTTAAAGCAAAATTATTGAACAAATTATTAAATGTAACTTCAGTCAAGGGATCGCATCGTTACATACATGTTTACTTCAAGAAACAAGTTTTCAAGACAAAGTTAGCACCCACTTTACATCTGACAAATTGTTAGAAACCTGGGATTTGTATTATCGACAGTGGTGTTGCACTCAGAAACTGTGGGGCGCGCCATATAGTGCAGTGCAGTTTCTCCATAATGTTGCTTTCAAGTGCAACACAATATTATTTTTAACCCTAACCCTAAATTCCATGATTTACGCTAATCAGTAAGGCTTGGTTTGTCTCGGAGTCAACATTGTCCTGTCAAAAACTCTAAAATCAAGATCAGGCAACTGCATGCTAACGCATTAGCTGTTTTTTTTATTTTATAAAGTGTGTTTCTCATGTTGTTGAGGGGTTCTTGTGCCCCCAAGTGGCCATAAATCAATTAATGCAACTTTAAAACTCAGTTACCTTATATTCTCATGTTAAACTTGAACCGAATAAATTTTTATTTTACAAATGAACATAAAAAGTACGTGCTGCTAAACAGACGCTTCGCTGCACCACCAGCCCTGACCCTCACAATATGTACACGCAGTAAAACACTAGCATTGTTGGTGATAGCGCCATTTTCTTTATAGCATCTTTTAATTAAATTTACATGCGATGTATATTACATATATATATATTTCATAAATGTATAAATAGTGCAATTGTGTGACAATGTTTTGTGTTCATATTTATGAGTGTTTTTTGGGGGGGGCGATTCATGTGAGAACATTCATCTGCCATACAGGAAGTTGATGTAAGCAGAACCAACACTTGTTGCACTAATGGCAGTTCTGACACTCGGTTCACCGTATAAATAAATCATTTTGTGGCATTTAATTGGATCCTTCTTTACACTGTATCTCTCATCTTTTACTCCTCATATTTCAGCCCCTCTAGCTGTCAGAGCAGCCAGGGACATTTTAAAATCTTTTTGTGTCAGCCTTGTTTGGCTCGCTGCCTGCCCCCACAGGTCGGCTAGCCACCGGGAAAACTCCAGGCACTCCAGATGGCCGGTCCTCTTATGAAAGCAAGTTACCAAGCCCTTTTGAACATCAGTGCATACTACATTTCAAATGATATTTCACTGCTTTAGTCGTCAGTAATATTGCCAGATCAAATGTTGTCTGCAGTGGTAGAGTTGTGACTGTTCTCAAAAATGATGATGGGAGTTTTAGTACATTCGGTTTTGGATAAATGATAAAAAATAAGAACTAGTCACTTCCTCTCAAATCTATGTGTCAACACTATTTTCCAAATCACCGTAAGACAAAAAAAAAATCCCATATCTAACAAAATCGTAAGTGTGGGCAAGACATACTGTAAGGCAGGAAGTTTCTGAGTTCTTTGCTTCCTGTAGGCTGCCATTTGTTGTGGTGGAAACTATGAAACAATCATGTACGGATTTAGTTTGATCCTCCACAGTCGGCATTTTCTAGACCAAATATATCGGGGCAACCAGGCCTGTGCTGCTTTCAGAGGCCCCACATGTGAACAGAAAAATGCTAAACTCTGATTTTATCCTTCGCAACCCTCACTGTCCCATATAATCCATTTAGGGGGCAGTCAGTTGTTTAATAGCTCGGTCAGATGATCCTTGTCATACGACTATGGCGTGTTTACAAGGTATTTGGTGCAGATTGTTATCATACATCACATGAACTGGACCAATGAAAACGCCACGGCAGGATGTAAATAATGGAAACCAAGCATAAACACCATTGTTCTTACAAAGCAGCCTGGGACATGATGTTCATCGCAGACCATCTGTGCTGTATACATTTCACCGAAGTTACATATGATTTACAGTTTATCTGGTTCGGTATTTGCTCGTTGTCTATATTGTATGTAAATACTCCAAAGCAGTTCCCTTGTGGTGATAATCTGTAAACATGAACCACCTGATTAGGTTTAAATTGCTGTGACGCAAAACATCTTATTTGACCAGGAAGTGCAAATTAAACCTGAACCTCAGGTCATCTGTGAGATGCAGTCCATGAAGGTGGATTCAGATTACCTGGGAGGACACACTCCGCTGTAGGTGTTAATTGCTGTGTGGTGGTACTCGGTGTTCAGTGCTTACAGCTTGACTTCCTCATGCCCAAATATGTCAAGTCAAAAAACTAAAGAGTATTGTTAATGATAGTAATGGAGACCCCAGGAAGAGTAGCGCAGAAGTTAATGGGGGAGCTTAGTAAGCAAACAAACAAACAAACAAACAAAACATTTTTATGCTGTCCACTCATAGGCTACGTACCATGTTGACATTTCTGCAAAAATGCGTTGCATCACGTTCACATTACGTGTTTACGACCTGGCTTTCCTCTTGTGAGGTAGACTGAATGGTGGTGGAGTTACAAGTGAGAGGGAAACACACCAAGCCAGTGACTGCATTACAATATTTACACAGGATTTTTTTAAGAAGACCTCTGGACAATTTCCATCTGTGTTTGTGTTCATAAGAAACAGATATTTTTGACAGGAAGTTGGGATTTCCCCCTCTGTTTGTGGCGACAAAACAGGTATTCTAAGCCAAAACACGATGTTTCCCTAACCCTTACCAAGCGCCTTAACCAAACTAGATCATAAGTACACTGATTGTCAGAAGATAGGACTGATTATATATATATATTTTCATATTACATCGCCAACATTGATTCTGGCGATTGGTATGAAACACTCACAATAGCTGCAGGACCACAGAGAGGAAATGAATACTTCAATATAATTTGTACGATGGATGTTTCTTACCAACGTCATGAATATTATATATTGAAAGGATTGGCAGCAGTTATTACCACTGTTATTTATAGCTTTGTCAATACGATATTAGTATGAAACGACTGATAAAAGCCATTTGGCATGTAATATTTCAGAATGCGGGGCAGGTATATAAAAAAGGCACAACTTTGTCATTTGAATGGCATCGTGTGATTTGACACAGCTGGTCAGGGTCTGTTTTTACCGGCATTTCTCAAAACCATTGCAACATGTAAGTGTTTTAATTAACTTAGGGGATCAGGATCAGATTCATGTTAGAGGATATGAGATTAGAAAGCAGTGTTTATACAGATAATACAGAGCCCAGATGAAATTAAAGATGATATATTTCAAGATCAAACTTTATCTGAAAGCAGTCCAATCAAAAATGGTAAGCGAAGACATCTCTGCCCTCTGCGTGATGCATTAGAAAATGCTGACCATCAGACGGTTGATTTTCACTGAATGATATAGTATTGATATTAAAGTCAAGTATTAAAAAAGCTGCAAATTACTTGTCAGGCCTGTTGTACAGTAATTCACGCAGAGAGAAAAATAAACAACTGAATGCACGGGGGTATTGATTCTTGTCGTGGCAGTGAGTGCTTTCTGCAGTGATTGGCAGCTAAATAGTCGACTCCAGTTTCGGAGAGACATTTGAATTATAAAACCGAGCCTTAATTATAGTGAGGGAATCGTTTTGCGTGGCTGTTATTTAGGAGTGTCTCCGATTTGCAGTTGTTGTTTTTTTTTTTTTAGCTAACAAACAACCAGAAATTAAATAAGATTGCAGTGTTTTTGACTCGGGGAAGTGGAACAGATGTTAGCAGCAGCTTTAAGAGCCGCAGGATTAATAAGGTTTATAAAAATGTCCGACACACTGCAGAGCAGCGCGTCTCAAATTCGACGGCAGCACGGGGATACCAAATGAGAGATTGAACCATGTAGCTTTTTGCCTCGACACCCCCTCACATTCAAATGACCTCTGAAGGTAGCGCGGGGATCTGCCTCATAGATATTACAGTATTTTTGTCTGCTGTGTGCAAGACCTCGGTGCCACCCCCCCCACCAACCATGCAAGCTGACCTTTCATATTTAGTATACCATGTTGGCTAAAGGTCACCACTGTTTTGGCTCCTCTCCACTGGTTTTGTTGTACGATGGGAAATGC
>CAEMYA010000009.1:1600156-1612170 GCA_903131615.1 Diplodus sargus
GGTGGCTCATATATGTATTTATGTATGTACGTGTGATGAGAAAATGCTGCACTTTTATTTCTGTACGAAGGTTGTTTTTTTTTCTTTTAAAGATTGAACCGAGTGTAAAGGCTGCATCGTCGCTCAACTTTGTTGTTTTTCTTGTTTTTGTTTTTTTCCCTAATCTCTGACGTGCGCGATCGTTGACACTAGAGACACCTGTTCTGTGATCGTGCACGCTGTTTTTCTTTTTCTTTTTCTTTAATTCCTTATTAGAATATGCGAATGTGCTCGCGTGGTTTCAGGCTGTGGGCACGTCGCTCTGTGGCTGTCCTGCGAGCTGAGTTGGAGCGCACCGCTCTCTCTCTCTCATGGTGCTGCTCCCTGCGATCGAACTGGACACAAAATGAATATATGCCCCGTTTTTTGTGTGTGTGTGTGTGTGTGTTCCTCCCTTAAAAAGTGAATACACGTGAACCAGCAAACTTGCCCCCCGTGCATAATTTAAACCCTTGGCGAGCCAACTACGGAAATCTTATCTGATCCACGCAGGTTCCCACATGGGTCAGTGCACAATTAGTCCAATAAACATCTATCAAGATCGCGTCTGAATGTGATGCACGTTATGGGGGCTGTTTCTCGTGCTGTTAGGTGCAAGTCGGGCGGATTGCAGTGGACAAATAAGCGTGTTCATTGGTCTTAGTTTGCTCTATTCAGAAGTGTCCCCATGAAGAATACACTGTAGCTCACCGGTTTGGTTATCAACACCTTTTTTTGCGCATTCAGCCAATCTCATCAGTGCGCGCTTGATAAGTTTTTAGGCATTAATTATTCATCAGCGACCCTATAAATAAATCAACCGCTGTTGCTTGGAATTCTAAAGGATGAAATATTGGTATTTATTCATCGCTGTGTCTGTGACGTTTGTGCGAATGGCACATGCGTTTTTACGCACGGAATCGTGTCCAGTTTTGCCAAAAAAGAACCTTTTTGAGACACTTTGGTAAACTGAGGTGGAAATAATTGCCATAAAAGATTAATAACTGACAAGCTTCTTTTTACGACGTAAGTTTGCACCATCACCCCCCCCACCCCCTTTTTTTTTCTTTAGCCAAGGCTGCTGAATTATGCATTTACTGATATTTCTGTTTTAATGTCACGAGGCCTGCTGGTTAAAGAGATCACTTTTTCAACTGCTCCGCTCTTCCCATGTGCTGCACACCGGTGCCGGCTGTTTGCTTTACTGATAAAAGAGGTTTTGCATGTAGACAAATGACAAATGGACAAACCCCTCCCGAACAGTCACAAGCAACAAGCCTGCTTTTCATTTTTTTTCTTTTTCATGTGGTCAAGGCAAAAAAATAAAGAATAGAAAATAAAAACTTGTGTAAACATTTGGCAGAGCGAGAAGAAGGCATTGTACCGGCAGCCATTCAAATGGGTTTGCTTGCCTTTGCACCTGGAGGGAAGCCAGCGGGGCAGTTAACATTTGCTGATGACAAAGTGAAACATTATAGCACAGTGCAATATTTGAATTGTTAATCTCCCCTGTTCATACACACAGTCACCTGTACGTATACGTGAACAACACACGGGCGGTCAGTAGCACACACACACACACACACACACACACAGAGGGACACACACACAAGGACACACACACACACACACATGCTCACACTCTCTTGCAGAGAGGTTTGAATTACAATACACGAGTACTTTACGTCGACTACAGTCATTCGTTAACCCCTAACCTGCTGTAACGCCGACTGACCCCGAGTGTGAAGTTAACCTTAAACCATGTCTTGAATAAGCCCATTCATTATGCCGAATACTCTCACATGGAAGGGGTTTTGTAGTCTTTCCTTCCTTGTGGTAAAGTCACAATGTTCACACACACACACACATGCGGAGGAATACGCACGGTAGCTGCAGATGTACGTTTCAGATCTCAGTGGAGACCTGGCTCTCTGACCGAGGTCGTCACTCGGGTCTTGCAGTGCTAACACAATCGACTGTCCTTGTTGTCATGATTCAGAGAGCGTATGGGTTGTTTGGGTCCGGTAGGGAGCAGGTTTAAGTTTCAAGGACAGAATCGTATAACGTTGTCATTACTAAAGTAACAGCTGTGACTAAGATGTAAAGTGACATATTATCTGCACCGCCACCGCTGCTGCTGCTGCTGCTGCTGCTGGTACACATAACTGTTGAATAATGATACAGCAGGTTTATATGAGGGGGTTTTGGCAATAGTTCATCTTAATGACACCTTTCATTTCAGGAGCAGGATGGAGATGACCCGCCGGAGTGGCACTGTGTAAACAACAGTGCTCCGGTGCTACGTCACCTGCAGGTGTTAATGGGGAGGCTCGCAAGGATGATAAAACAATAAGTTAGTTTTTAAGCTCACAGCCGTCGTGTAGTTTGTCATGGCTGTTCCATGCATCGTTTGAAATTGAAAAGATGATTGTTAGTTTTGGATTCTTGCATTCAGCCTGCTGTAACCATGATCCAAACTCATGAATAGTGATAAATCATTTCTATTCTCGAAGCTGTGTACATGGAGGGAATGAAATAGGGTGGCGATGGTATCAGATTTTCTCGATACAATAACCATCTGGGAAAATATTCTTTTTCTTCTTAGTGGTGGTGGTATTAGTATTGGTGTTATCAGTTACAGTGACCCTTAAAATAGTGGAAATGGAAGGTTGAACAATTGCTTCATAATAATGTCAGAATATATTCTATGCTTACAGACATGAAACTTGATATGAGCTTGAAAATATGAATATTTTTATGTAAGATTTTGCCCACGTCTGAACTCTTACTGAAAATAAAAAAAAGGGTCTATCATATTAACAGGTTAACTGCTAACTGTATCTACTGTTAGCTGGTTAGCTCGGTTAACCGGGCAGTTAGCGGTCCGGACTGGGAGCTTGAAGCACCAGGGAGCTGTTGATTTTTTTTACAGAGCTAGCTGGTTAGCATGCCATCAGCAGCAGATATCTCTACACTGATGTCATAGCGTCAAAACTGTGTTTGAATTAACTTTTTATTATGATTCTTAGATATTGCATCTTTAATAACACTAATACGACAGAAATTAATTCATGCAGATAAGGAAAACGTACGCGGCGCAATAACAGACGGTTCTCATTCTTCGGTAATGCAGCTGCAACCTCGTAAGAACAGACTCAGAGGTCTCGTAACCTCTCTTTCGAGACCTCCTGGAAGGTGTCGATTCACCATCATTTACACATAACGCGGGCAGGGTATATATAGAGCTTGTGTGAAACTCGCTGGTGTCTTTATGCATAACTGTACAGTACAAAAGACACAAACCAGGAAGTGAACTTAATGCTAAGTGGGACATTCCATATTAAGAAGCCCATCACTTCCTGTTACACTGGTACACATTCAAACACATCTATTTTCGAGAGCGACGATTAGGTTTTTGTGAGAATGACTTTTTTGGTGCGTGAGCGCTTGTGTGCACTTGGACCCGTAGTCTCACTCTGCGTTTTCTACCTGGAAGGGTTAATAATTTAGGAACGTAAAGAATGTGTAAGCTGAAACTGGTTCTGAGCTGATTGGCCACATTCAGGCTGATGATTGATTGATGCATGCCAGGAATATGGATCACGCTGACAGGAGCAGTCAATACCACAAATCTATGAGTGCACTTGACCTTTTTGGATTTAGGGATTTTTTTTCCCCCCTGTAATTAAACCTTAAAAATCAACAATATAGAGTATGTTACCATCGTTAATGTTCAATTGACGATCGCCTAATGCTCTTTATACTTTTTTTTTCCCTTTTTCAAAACCAAAGTTCGCGATCACAACGCAAAACAAGAGGGAGATTATGCACGACAAAAATAAAAAAAAAGCCGTTGTGCTTCTCCGCATTTCATTGTGAATTCCTCGATAAAGAAAAACAACCTGTGCGTCCACATTTCCAGAACAACGCAAAAGACACAGCGCATGAGAAGAGGCATCGACTTGTATTCTGCCGTGGACCCCGCGGCTCCGTTGCTCTTCTCAACTCCGTCCAACTTGCATTGTCCTGCGCTTGCACAATCACCGTGAGTCATCTTTACTTTTCGCCCAAGATTTCTCCTAATCTTTTTGAAGCCTCTCTGTATCTTTCCCTCGCTGAGTGGGAGGCTTGTTTGTTCAGCGCACACTCAGCTGTGTATACCAGCGCTGAAGGCCACTTCTTCGCAAATGCCTGTTTTAGCGGGAGACTATTTGTCAAATGCATTATGACTTGTGCATACCCCCAGGCAGAATCACTCCGGTGAAATGAAGTTGGATAGATTACTGTAGCTGTTCCACTTTCTCCTCATCCCTCTTCCCTCTAACAACACGGTGCCCAAGAGAGAGGCTCTCATGTAATTATACTGTAGTTATACTGTAGGTTTATAATCCAATGGTTTGCAGATGTTATTCTTTACATAGTTGCAGTCTGTTCCAAGTTACTGTACGTTATTTATACATGCCGAGCCCCATTTTTTCCCGCTGCAGTGCCGAGCAAACACTTTATTGATACATACTTTGTGCAGCTCAAGTACTTCCAGATATCTCGAGCAAAGCATCGCTATTAGTATCAGTGTAGTACATGCATGCGTGCGTGCGATGCATATGTAATTGCTTGTACACCTTAAGGCGAGATGTATTAAACATCCTTAACAAGATAACCCTCGTTCACAGTGTTTCACCACATGTTCTGCTTTGTGGCACATCTTTGTACACGCGCGAGTAACGAGCAGCTGACATTTGTCCAGCCGAAGAGCAATGAGGCCAACTTTTTTTTTCTTTTTTTTTTTTTGCAGAGCACGTACCCCCCCCCCTCCCCTTTTCAAGTGGTCCGCTCCATTTCCACCACTATCCAAATCACTGTGTTAGTCATGGGCTACTTCAAAGTATGGACAGGCTAAAAAATATTTTTCCATGTTGAATACTCAGAATGTTATTATTATTCTTTTTTTTCCTTTTTCTGCCCTCTTCAAAACATGACCGTAATAGAAACAGAAGAAGAAGAAAAAAAAAGAGTTATTCCAGCAGTACCTCATTCTGTACACAGAGAAAAAGTTAATTACATGGAGGCAAGCATTCTTGGGTCGACAGCGTGGACTTGGGGTTTTTCATTGTGCCCATTCATAACATTCTGCTGACTGGCCAGTCCGAGTTGCAATATCCCAACCGTTCTCACTGGGAAAACGTTAACCCATGCGTGCCTCTTGTGCACACCAGAGGGGGTGGGGTGGGGTCGGGGGGCACAAACTGGAGCTGGCTGGAGCTGGGAATATTCAAAAAGTGGAGTTTATTGTTCTAATGCAGTTCCAGCAAGTTAACCCCAGAGCAAATAATAGATAACACAAAATGGAGTCAAGGAATGAACATGATTCTTTTTTTTTTTTGTGTTTTGTTTTTGCATCAAAAAAAAAACAAAAAACCCATCAGTCTACTTTGTGAAGTTATTTTGTTGGTCTAACCACTTCCTGGCACTATTCATAATCAAGTCTTTCTGCCCCCCCCCTTTTTCTCTCTCTCTGTGTCTGACTCGTTCTCTCATTTACCTTCCCAGCAGCAAAGTCAAAAGGTTATGGAGGGAAGCCGGATCGCCTGGGGCTGATTGTGTCTTTGAGTTAATGATAAGTAGCTACAGCGTTATTCTCTGGAGCGGTCGGGGCTGAGATTGCGCTCCGTTTGCTAACACCATTACAGTAGGAGAGAGAGAGAGAGAGAGAGAGAGAGAGAGAGAGAGAGAAAAAAAACTGCATTTATGATCACTTGTTTTTAAAACACGGGAGGGACTGTGTTGAGTACATCTTCGGGTGGTATGATGAAGCGGATGAATTGTGGCTTAAGTGAGGAACTGTTTATCTTTATTCACCTAGCATAGTTACAACACAGGAAATATCCTCACGTTGGCGCCGCCACATCAATCATATTGTGTAGTTTTTTTTGTTTTTATTCTGCAGCTGCACCCGCACGTCACATTTCACCGGGGGTATTTGAGGACAGCAATCGGGTGCTTAGAGGAACGGGGCCGACTATCCATAACGGGGATTTACCAGCCCTTTAGTTTAACCTACAGGATAGCGAAGGTGACAAAGCCTCGACCAGACTCTGCAGCAGTCCCCTTCCTCTGCTGCTCTGTACTTTATAATCTAGACCAGACATGACTCAGAGCTACTAGAGGTGTTAAGAGGGTCATAAGTCATGTATGGCCAAAAATAGATAGTATAGTTTATCCTGCCTGGTTAGCTACTTAATCACCTAGGTCCATAGAAACAGGCTATTTATGTCGATGATTGATTGCATTAACTGCCAAGAATTCAGCCATGACAGTGCATTTTTAAAAACTCTTTCCCAATATACTTTTGTGATATACTACCGCTATCCAAATCATCTCTGTGCCGCCATCACATCGCGATCTATCAGCTGGGGAAGTTGGTTTATTAGGGGGGGAAAAAAAAAATAAATGGCCAGGCTCCTTTTCGGGACGAGGCTGATTTTTTCATGCGTGTCAAAACTGTAACGCGTCGCCGAACGCAGCCCGGCGTCGCGAGATGTCAGAGCGATTCCCCCGGTTTTGACGTTGATCGCGAATCGAAGCAGGGCCCCGGGACTCGTGCCCCCTCATTAGACCACATTAACCCTAATTATCGTCACCGCAACCTTGAAACCTAGATACTACAGTCGGGGCTTGACTCCTGGCTCCTCAGCGGGATGTTTTGGGTGTCCGTTTCATCCCCTCGACTTGTGCAAAAGGAGCTGAATGTGCCGAGGCGTTTTAAACTGTCTTCACCTCGGGAGGCTCCTCAGTAGCAACAGCCCAGCCTTTCTGTCTGTATGCCTGTCTGTGCGTCTGTCTGTCTGTAGCTCTGTCTGTCTACCCCACCGCCCAGTTTCCTTGTGCTGTTTTATATTCGCTTCTTGATTGCTTGGGGGATGGGGTGCTGGAATAGCATTTGAGAGGTTAGTGCAGGGAGGAGGAGGGGGTGGGGGGCAGATTCAGGGTGTGTGTAAAGAGAGAGAGAGAGAGAGAGAGAGAGAGAGAGAGAGAGAGAGAGGGAGGAAGGGGCTGTAGATGGAGGGAAAATGGAGAGAGATTTTTAGGGGGGTACTTTATTTTTCAGCTCGCCATTGAGTCTGTAATGTCATTCAACGATGTGGAAACCAAAATGAGCCTTGCCACCAGATGTGTTCCAGTCCAGATAGCGACTTGAAAGACAGACGTTTATTGTTTTAGTGCATTTGGTGTGGTTCAAACCCAAACTGCATGAAATGCTGATTGATGGATTTCACTAATGAATGTGTGTGTGTGTGTGTGTGTGTGTGTGTGTGTGTAAGAGGGAGAAGGAGAGAGAGAGACAGAGAGGGAGAGAGAGAGAGAGAGCAGAGAGGCATCTGCTTCATGTGATTTATTTAACCATTTCTTTGCTCTGTCTGCTGACGAGCTGGGGTGTATTTCACCGCGCCACAGTTGCATTTCAAAGCCGATTCGTCGTCCGTCCATCAGCGCACGTGGAGAAAACACGACCGCTTTTAGTAACGCTCCCCTCCGATATCTGCGGACCGCGGCCTTGATAGTCCTATAAAGCATATGGAGCGAAGTAATACGTGTAACAGGCGTCGGCAGAGATAAGTATG
This sequence comes from Diplodus sargus, assembly GCA_903131615.1. Classification (NCBI taxonomy): domain Eukaryota; kingdom Metazoa; phylum Chordata; class Actinopteri; order Spariformes; family Sparidae; genus Diplodus; species Diplodus sargus. Next base: position 1,607,797 of record CAEMYA010000009.1, read on the forward strand.
GTAAACACTCTCAGCAGCGAGACAGTATCTCACAGAGTAGGATGTGTTTTTTTTTTTTCTGTTAGAACAATAAGACAAAGTCAATATTACCAGTCAGACTGCTGTGACCTTCTGTTATGCAACTTTACATCTCTGGTTCACCAAGGGCAACGAGCAAATGTATTGTTGATGCTGACATTTAGCATCATCCACATGCATGTGGTTTAGACTGTGGGCCAGGAAGTGCGCAGCTCTCTCTCTTCTACATTTTTTGTGCAACAGTTTTAGCATCCCTGCTGTGAACCGCGCGCCCTTAATTACCATAAAGTAACATTTCTGTCGCCGCCTTTGTTCGACGATCGAGGTATCCGCTCGCCAACGACGGACGCGGCAGAAGACGAAAACCATTTTCCAATTCCCCTCCGAACGAGAAAGCTGATCTTCATTAGGATAATTGCTTCATTTCATTTCTAAACAAACAGGCCACAAAGTGATTATTCGAGATGCTGGGAGATTATGAGTGCAGTTTATTGGCCTTGGCAGATTTTGTGCAAAGCAGGCTTTGGTACATAAATTAGCGTAATCATTGTATGAGAAAACCATATCAACATTTCACATAAGCACAGACGGAGCTCAACATCTCCGACTCTCACCCTCGCCGCTCGGCGGAGAGAGAGATCTCACAGTTCATCCGAACAATTTGTTTTTCATTTTCATCTCCCTTGCGGATGGTATATTACAGCCTATGTTTTCGGGTACTGTATGATCTGCCTTGCTCTGCGTGAAATGGTGTGAGAATGCCGTTTAGTCTATGAGCAGGAAATGAAACACTAAGGAGAGGAAGGAGTGAAGGAGAAAGGGGGGGGAGGGAGATTTTTTTGGGCACTTTGGCAAGTCAGAGTGAGGTAGTTTTGACAGGTTGTGGACTTAGATCTACCTCGGATATTACAGAGTCGTAAGGAACAGTAATCTCATCAACATTAAGGAGGCCTGCGCAGGCACAGAATCATCCATCAAGAGGAAAAGAGCAGGAGTTCATCACGAGCGTGTTGCAACTCCCGTTGTTGACTCACGCCTTATGGAAGGTTTGCTGTGTTACATGTTGGAGTGACAGCTGATCCAGGTGCAGGTAATAAAGTGTCACATTGAAATAAAATAGAGATTGAAAGAAAATGAATCTCCAACTATTACGGTAATGGTTTCATTGTTTCCGTCATTTTACAAGTTTCAAACATTCCCCGGCTTCTTAAATGTAAGGATTTCCTGCTTTTCTTTGTCATTTATGATCGTGTGTGAAGAGTCGCTGGGTTTTGTGTTGGGACTGTTTCAATTGGCATCTGGGTTGATCTCTCCCTCTCTGATATATGGAAGGTCAGTTGTACTGAATACGGGACTGACGGCTGATCCAGGTAAAGGTTGTAACGCTTTTGGATGATATAAGAAGCACGGGGGAGGGAAGGGACTTTTGCCAGTCGGAGATTTGCTGGCATTTCAATCCCCCTGGCTCCACTCCACCGATGGGCGTTTCCTCAGGGGGGGGGGAAAAGGGCCCGACAGATTCCATAGGATGAATGTATAAAAACACTGATAAACATAGTGTCTGCGCGCTGTGGAAGAATGCAGCTGTCGGGTGTATTAAGAGAGGTTCGCAACATGGGCAAACACGAACAGTTGTCTTAGCTTCCTGAGGCATGTCCTGTGCAAACAGAACTGGAGATGGCTGGTTCAGGTCCACACTCAGAGACCACGGGCCCGCTGAGAACACACACACACACACACGCATGCACACACTCAGACACACCACAGGTAGACACACACACACACACGCACACACACACACACGTACATGCAGATCCAAGCGTGTCTGCACTTGCACAGCATAAATAAACACGCACGCACACACGTGTGAGCGAACAGACCACAGAACTGCTGTCGTGTTGTTGTGGAGCAACAGTGTGACCCACTGCTGGAGTGGTTGCCGTGCTTTATAGTGTACTTGCATTTGATTGACTCAAAAGTTAAGTCCGCTTTATTTGTTGGGCTGTTTAGCGTTCACACTTTCAGTCGTTTCCTTCTCTAATCGTCACTTTACGAGTCCGGCTCCTTAAAAAGACAGAAGACTCAAGTGTGGGAATGAGCTCAACGCGCTGTGCCGTTCAGTTTATGATGAAGCCTGATTAAACGTCTGAAACAAGCGCCAGTCTTGTTGCACTAAATGTTTTTTGTCAATAGATCACGTTTGAGTCACTCTAGGATTGCACAGGAAGTTAGTTGGCTGGTTAGGCCACCAGGGACCGGTCTCCTTTCGTGTGCCGTTTGCTTCTGTGCCAAGTGTGTGTGTGTGTGTGTGTGTGTGTGTGTGTGTGTGTGTGTGTGTGTGTGTGTGTGTGTGTGTGTGTGTGACTCCCTTCCCTATCACTACAAACCCACAGTCCCCCCAGGCCCCATTTTGCCTCTGTCTAGTAAACCACCTCTGGCACTTTTGGGCTTTGTTCATAATATTTTCATCGTAGCTTTGTCTTACTTTCCAGGAAACTCAGCTCGCTGTATGTTGGTAGTTTTTGCTACGCCTTCCTTTGCAATGAGGACCCGAGATAACAGCGTCAAACGAGAGCACTTAATCTTGTAGGAGAACAGCACCCTGTACTTAAATGTAGATGAGATTTACTGCAATATTGCTTTGTTTCAGCTTCACCCTGTTCTTTTGAAATCTACACACACATGCAGATGAATGCTTCAACTGGAGCTTGATATTGGAGTTAACGTGAATTTTGGAAGGACTGAATTTGATTATTTATTGATTATTTATTGATTATTGTGGGGCACTCTGTTTCGCATTGATGCATGTCCACTGCTCTCCACTCCTTTGCAGTAGTGTGCTTTCATCAGTCCGATCAAGCCAGCGACTGCTTTGACTTTGATGCACGTCTATCCGCGCTGTTACAGTAAAGCTGCTTATAATGGCCAAAAAGGAGAAGAGAATCGCATTTCAGCAGTAATATCTCACATGACCTGATTATTAACATCATGTATTATTATACTGTTAAAACATTTATTTGTATTGTTTGTTGTTCAGTGAATAGAATTTAAAGCAGCTATGAAGAACTTTGGATTTGTTGATTCTGGTGCCCCCTGTGGATAAAGGTGGCACGAGCACCATCGTCTTGATCAGGCTAAACTCTGCTCTTGTTTAGAAAGCGGCTGAAAGACAGCAGCGAGCTAATTTTAGCATTACCTTTTATTGTTAAACAGACCTGTATGCATAGCGATGAGGTTATGTATCTATTTGCGGCTATGTATGAACAATAACTATAATTTGACGATGGTGAAACAAAGTAAACTTTTCTTTTCTAAGGCTGTAAGACCCCTAAATGCATCCTGAGCTGTCTGCCATTAAACAAAAAAAAGGACACTTGTAAACTTTATCCAAGCTGCATAATTCTTTAGAATAACTTATAACTGATAACCATATAGGAACAGCCAATCTTCTCACTGATGGCCTTGTTTGCTTTTGTAGGCCACATGGAGGCATCAGTATTAAACTGAGACTGTTTTATAATCAGTCAAAAACTTCTCGCAATACAAAAGTTCACAGCAATCCACTATTAAATAGACAAGCTCAACAGATGCCTGATGTTTCCAGAGTCAACGAGAAATCACGTTGAATAATCAAAACCACAGTATGGACCACAATGATTGTGATTATGATTTTTTTCCGCAACAGAGCTGCCCTCACCCTCGGTACATTGTTAATCAACCTACAGTAGCTGCTTCAGGTCTGCTTTGGGCTCCAGTGTGTTGATTGGTATGTGACGTGTTGGTGCAGCTGAAAGAGAGTGTGTTCACTGTGCAAACACAGCATTGCTGGCTCTCCTGGTTTCACTTAATCTTTGACACAAAGGCACTGGCATGTGGCTGGGCTCTCAGACAGATTCAGTGACAGAGGGAGAGAGAGAGAGAGAGAGAGAGAGAGACTGGGACTATGTTAGTTGAATGACTATGTGTACATAAATAGCGGGATAATTGCGTCAAAATGTCCTACATCTTAAAGCTTTTACATGTATTTATTTTTTCTGTTTTATTTTATCTAGACAGGGAGATTACTTTTTTGGGGGGGGTTCTGTCGGCCTTGAACGTCACTGTCAGTTATTAGGATTTCCTGAGGCAAACACAACGTCGTGTGACTGATGCCATGCCTTGTACTTTGGTCACCTCAGGACCTTATTCTGGGTTTGTAGTAAAAGTTCAGACTACTGCCAGTCTCTGGATGGATGATTTATTTGCCTGCCATCCCATAATTACCCACCGGGTAGATGGGAGGACCTCTCCGAGATGGTAGTTTTTCTTTGCAGTTAAAGAAAAAAGAAAAAGCCACAGAGTCTTTGGCAGTAAGCT
>CAEMYA010000009.1:1622199-1640774 GCA_903131615.1 Diplodus sargus
GGGGGGGGGGACGATTTGAGCGAAGCGTGCAGCGGGGAGAAATGTCAGAGTGAGAATGGCAGGAAATATGTTAGTGACAAGGAAAAAGCTGCCCCTGGTATTCTAGAGCCCCGATGAGTAAAAATAGGGCATTGGGCAAGAAGGCAGGAAACCAGCAGAGCGAGGCCTCTAGTAGGAATTTCTTCTGGGGAGGAGAGATAAGGGACTTAACTCCCTCCTGTCTGGGCCCGGCGACTTTAACATGCGACATGTGATCACTGATTACTTATGTAGAGATGGACAGAGGAAGAGATTGAAGAATTGAATATATGATTTGAGCACTGAGTGATGCGTGTGTGTGTGTGTGTGTGTGTGTGTGTGTGCGTGCGTGCGAGCGAGCGTGCCACTTTCGCGTGCTTTCTGATGACTTGTCAGTTATCGAGCATCGACAGGACTTTTTAATTAGGTCAAGACTTGTGATGGAAACTGAAGATTGCACACGCATGAGGGACTGTCTCACGCACAAAAAAAAAACCTCACGGTCACACACACACGCGCGCTCACACATTTTGCAGTACACTGCTGAATGCACACACACACACACGCGCGTTGTGGTAATGTCTAAGGAGTGGAAAGTACCTTGTGTGAGAGTCTGAGGTTCCTCAGGTTAAAGAGTGGAAGTTAGACAATAAACAGTGGCCTTATCAGACTCTGGGCAGAGCTTCCAACCTGATAGCCCAACATATCACTCCGGCTATTAGTAACAAATATGACCTCTACACAACTCGCCTCAGCCGTCTCACTCCTGTGAATAAGCGGTTCGGATAGAAAGAACCCTCAGTGGCACGTTTGTGTCCGTGCTAAGGGGCTCATTAAGTCACAAACCCTGCCCCCTTTTTCGCTGACATTTTGCCACCTCACACTCATCGGGCCCCGCGTTATTCAATAACACGGGCCCCCCCCCCGCGAGTTACGTGACATCGGCGGGACAAGATTTATCAGGATCTTTTTAACAAATCAAATTTTTCAGCCCCGGTGGAATGCGAGATCGATGCCCCGAGAAGAGGCGAGACTGCGAGATGATTATCACATCGCTGATTACAGTCATTTGTACGTGGTGTGGCAGTTGTCGAGCTGATAGGGCGTTCACTGACAACTACACAGATGACATGTCTGGCCACTTCTTTTAAACCGTGGGTGGCTCAGGAGTTCCCGGCGTCGATCTCGTGCAGGGACGAAGTCAGAACGTGCCAAACATCTACTCAGGAGGCTAAAAATAGGGCCCACAGCTTAACACTCGCACCAACAATAGAGGCCACCGACGTCCATTAATTGTATTTATTCCTCTTCTGAGAGCAGAACAAAAACATCACCCTCAATTCTCATGATCAACTTCCCGATGAGGGTTTTTTTTTTTCCCGTTTTTTTCTTTGCGCTGAATTTATATCAGCAGGGAAATTAAAAGGCGCATAAATCTTGTTTTGTTTCTCGACCAACTAGCTGGAGGTTTGAACTGCTGCCAGTTGTTAGCTCGGCTCGACAGATTCGCTGGAGTTGTTGATTGCGTTCTGAATATGCTGTAAAGCCTCTGTGACACGAGCAGTGGTGGAATGTAACAGAGTGCATTTACATCAGTACTGTACTTACTTGATTACAAAGTCCAAGGTACCAGGGACCCCAGTGTGTTACTGTTTTGGTCGCTGGTGCACCAAAAAATCTGTGGAAATGCGACATTTTCATTCGTCACACCGGTGAGCCTGATGTTCAGCAGGTTTGATGATCACGCTTACTGTAGTATACAATGATTGACATAATTTATTAAGAGGTGAAATCAAAATCACCTAACTGAAAATACGGACCAGTGTGAAAAGTTAATCTGGAGCTCTGGGTGCCCTCAGCCGAGTATTTTTTATGTACTTCTGCTCCGTTACATCTCAGAGGGACATATTGTACTTCATTTACTCCGCTGCATTCGTCTGACAGCATTAGTCACTAGATCTTTTTTTCAGATTGCACTCTTGCACACCCTTCCTGTCTGTAAATGTCATCATTTTGAAGTTTTCTGATGAGTTGAACGATGTGGATTTCCTTTACGTGTTCATCGTTCTCGAGCAAAGTAAACCAGTTGAACATGACAATATGTCTGTATCATGGCTTTTTTATTATTGGCTATTTATCTGAATCGAGCTGAAAATACAAACTTCAACTGCTTTCATTGACGTAACAAGCGCAGCATCTTCATTCTGCGAAGTTGGTTTGTATCCACCAGTATACACTGAAGAAGAAGAAGACGAAGAAGACGAAGGAGGAGGAGGAGAACACTACCCAGCATGCTGCTGTTGTCACACTCATCAAACGACAGCACCGTTGGAACAACAGTTGTAGGCTAGATGGCTGAACGTGTCATCTGCCGGTGTGGGCGAACTTTCTTACCCTCAGTTGCACATAAACTGCAGTATTTTTAAAAAAATAAAAATTGTGCAATTATCGGTTATCTTATTGGTATCGACCGTGAGAAGCAGGTAATCACTGGTTTATCGTATCGACTGAGAAAAAAAAATCCATATCGCGCATTCCCTGAAATACACTCATCCCTGAAAACAGGTTGTTTTTTCAGAGCTAGTTCAGTGTTGACTTCATGGAGATACACCAAGACGCATGATAATCTTATGGCACAGCACGCACAGCTGTAGAACAAACTACCCAACAGTAGATAAAGTAGCTTTATCTGCAGCACACAAATAAGCGCAGCAGTAAAATCAGTCCGAAAGCATCACATTTTACTGCACGATGAGTACTATCTTTAATACTTTGAGTTCATTTTGCTGATGGTACTTCCGCTTAGTAAGTAAGAAATGCAGGCCTTTAACTCGTAGTTGAGTACTTTCACAGTGTGGTATCAGTACTTTTACTTAAGACGCCTCTCCTGGAGATGTGGAATGGCACAAAAGATCGGGGTGTGATTTTAGCAGTGTTTGGAATACAGGATTTGTTGCAGCACACTGAATGAAATATGCTCGCTGATAATTAGAGTTGAACGACGGAAGCGCTCGCATTGACGAGAGCGACCGCCGTTACATAAGCGTCCTTACGTGTCCTTGTTGTGTCCAGCCGCTGTCACATCGAGGACACAGCCTTCCCCCCAGCGTTATTGCCGTGTGAGACAATAACCTAAATACCTGTCGGATTTCTCTCCCCGCGTTTCTCAGCCTCGCTCCATCTTTGTGATCCCATTTCATCCTGGCATCCTTTTTTTTTCTCTCCCTTTCTCCCCCCCTCCCCCCCCACCCCTCCTTACCTTCACTCCCTCATGGTCACTCTCTTAAGTGATTGCTACATTTCATCTCACGGTAAATCGGCCGTCAGCCCGGTGAGCTATCATTATGCAAATGATGGGCAATTCAATTTCAGTTGGTCGGAGGGGGAATTTCTAATTAGGGTGAGGCACGGCACTCAAGATGGAGAGAGAGATGTAAAGGCAGCGAGAGAGGACGGTGGAGGAGAGGGTGCTGTAAATGGATAGCAGAGGAGGAGGAGGAGGAGGAGGAAGGGTGGAGAGAGAGAGAGAGAGAGAGAGAGAGAGAGAGCTGGAAGAGGAGAAACCAACACCTGCATTACAATTATACTCTTTAGTTGGTCTGCAGAGTCTCCTGCCTCCTTCTCTTCCCATTGTTTTTTTTTCTATTTTTCTTCTTCTTCTTTCTTATCCAGTTAATTTTAATGAAGTACTTTGCTTCTGAGCTTTCCCAGAAAAGGATCCTTATAAAAGGTTTTCTCATGCTCGAGGCCAGATTTATGATGTTTTCACTGTGGAAACCTCCGAAAAACACTGTAAACTCCAAACTTCAAATAAGATGGCCACACACAGACACACACACACTCACACACACACACACACTCACAAAGCAAAAAAAATAACTGTGTAATCACATTGATACTGAAGTTTTCATGTTACTGTGGTGAGCCGAGTTCTCAAATTAGCGAAATGACAGTTTCACATGGAGGAAAGAAAAGTGCTCAGTGTAAACTATAAATACCTGCCGTTGACTCATCTGCTGCTTATTGTCTCATAACTTGTGGCGAGTCATACATGCACAGCGCTCGCAGGGGTTTCACACTTGTATGGTGTAAATCTGAATTTTTTTTTTTTTGCCCCGTTTAACATTTTATAGGAAATTTCCTCTCGGTGGTCGGAGCTGTTTTTGAGGCTTTTGGAGTGTTTAGTCAAAGTTTCAAGTTGTCAAAGCAAGTTTCGGGGTTAACGATCATGTGCTCGGGGGCTGACACAAGTCAGGTCAGAAGTCATTTCTTAATTGAGCATCGACTAAGGCTGCAATCCATATTTAACAACTGAGTGCCATTCCAGTTATCTTCTCGATCAGTGCGATTCACTATTCAGACTGTGACAGCAACTTCAACACCACAAGGTTTGATTTGGCCCACTTGATGCTTCACATTCATTTTGACAATCACTGTTTATGCTTTTTTATTGTTCATGACATATGACTTTCTTCAAATATGTAGGAGCTGTTTTACCAACTGAAGGAACCAGTTTGCATCAGTTCAGGTTCACTTCTCGCCCTCCAAGGGAGAACAAATTGGGCGTCTGGTAGCGAAAATTTACCGTCAACAACTCATTTCCAATAGAATTTAGTGTCAAACACAGAAAAAGGAGCTAATTCTTATATTCTCATATTAGCGGGTAGAACGAGCAAATGTTACCTTCCTTTTGATTGACACATCCTTCAGTCAGCTAATCATTTCAACATCAATTTGAACATTCTCCCTGCGAAGCTGTTATTTTCTGCCCTTTCGCCTTAAATGCCTCACACTGAGTGTCTTAAGTGTTTGGCAATAAGAGGCTTTCTGTCTCCGTCTATAAAGTTTTTCTCATCGTTCTTGAAATGCGGGTGTTTTGCTTTCAAGGCTCAAGTCAAGACAAGTCTTTCGAGAGCCTTGTCTCAAGTGAGTCAAGTGTTATGTCCTCTTTTTTTAAATGTAAATTTTTTTTTTTCCTGACACTTAACGGTTTGTCTGATTCGATTTGCTTGATGTGACTAACAGAATCGGAGTAAAAGAATTCGGCCATCAAGTTCTGCAGAATGATCGAATGATGAGACGTCAGTTAAACTACAATGTGCGCTGTTTGTGTAGTTGTATTCCATATGAGTGCGTAAGCAGGTTGGGTGTCATATAAAGTACAAGTGGCACAAACCAATTTAATCACATGAATTCATAATGAATATTCAATTAAATCTTTATTGCTGATGTCATTTTAAACGTTATTTTAATACTTTCCATCCTCACTTTACATTTTTAGCCTAAGCGATCAAAGCCGCTTTGCTGTCAAGAGGCTCGACATGATGAATACAATTAAATACATCTGCAGTATCTGCAGGCTCGTGAATTACAGTTCCACAAATGATCCTTCACGATGCTGTCAGACCGGACCGGCGCTGTGCTGCGTGTTTATTTTGACTGAGCGTCTCTCGTCTTCTTCTACCCGTCACTGTAATGAAGCATTTGGCAAGTCTGTGTGTTGTTGGGGTTTTTTTTGTTGTTTTTTCATTCTCTCAGCAGCCCAGAGGGACAACATGTTTCCTGCAGGGAAGGAACATAAAACACACGGTCAAACTATTTCATCTTGATTAAGCGAGTAAGCTCGACTTACCTGCACGCGAGGGGTTGTTTGTGCCTGAGCGTGTTAGCGCTTAGTTAACAGTCATTTAGGGTTTGATTTATGTGTTCATGCAGTCTCGCAAACTGTCCACTGTGTGTTTGTGTGTCTGTGTGTGTGTGTGTGTGTGTGTGTGTGGGAGTCCGTTCACTTACTCATGTGGGCGTTTTCGACTGTTTTTTGCACATGCACACATATCTGAACACGTGTAGGTGTACGAATGTGTTGGGTGTCAACCATACATTCACACACACACACACACACACGCTCGCACGCACGCGCACACACGCGCACACAGAACAGAGGATTCAGCTGAGATCAGCAGCTCACCCTAGACTGTCAAATATTCTGTCAGCACAGCCCAAGAATCACAATTGGACTCTTTGGGAGGCATTAATTCAAAGCACCGTAACAATGCTCTCTGAAACCAAATCAACTGCCTGTAGTCAGCATATCAACTCTCACCTAACTCTCTCCCCCTATCTATCTCCATCTCTCTCTCTCTCTCTCTCTCTGTCTCTCTCTTCTTGCTTCCTCTATCGCTCTCGCTCTCTCTCCACTCTGTCTCTGCTGCCTTGTCTTTTTTCCTATCCTCGCTGCCTCTTTCCCTCTCACACTCTCTCTCCTCCACCGATGTGTGATTGAACTTCTAAATATGTTGCTAAAGCTGACTTACTGTACAAGAATGCCTAACATAGACAGAGACTTCCTCTGCAGCTCCTTTCTCGGTAAAAGCAACACTTCCATTTCGAGTAAATGCATTGGAACTATCAACAAAGCGTTCAAAAAATGCTCTGGGGGTCACGTTACATTAGCTATGCTTTGAATTCAGTATCATAACTCGACAGCATTGTGTGTAGGACCTATATCTTGATTTTTTCGTCAATAGAATACGATTTAATGCTAATAGGAGATTACACCCTCTCTTTACAACAACAAATTGAACATTTTCTGAACCTTTTGGCACTTTCTTACTCTTCAGATGGCATTTTTCTTTTCATTTTTGATAGATCTTTTAGTTATTTTTACTATTCAGCTTCAGAAAATAGTGAAAAAAATCCAATCACGAATTCCTTGAACCCGACTTAACGTCTCCACATTGCTCGTTTTGTCCAACCAACGGTCGAAAATCCAAAAATGTTCAGCACACAGTGTTATAAATTGAAGAAAAAGCAGCAGATTGTCACATTTCACAAGCTGGAATCAGATCATTTTGCGGTATTTTTTTGAAGGAGACATGTTATGCTCATTTTCAGGTTCATCATTTTATTCTGGGTTACTACTGGACTAGGTTTACATGTTTCAATGCTCAAAATGCTCTCATACTGTCCAGTGCTGCAGCACTGTGTTCCTGATTTGTCTGAAATGCTCTGTTTTAGCTCCTGTCTCTTTAAGGCCACACTCCCGAATACCCAGTCTGCTCTGATTGGTCAGCTCACACAGGCCTGACCCAGTACCACTAGCAACAACAGAGCAGCCGTGCTAAATCGATTATGATTGGCTGCTAGGCATAAATGATGCAATACTAGTGACGTGGTGATGTAGTGTGATGTCACAAAGTCAAATGGTTAAAGGCGGGGCTGCTGACAGTTGTCTGTTGGAGAGAGGAGCTTCCATTGGCGCGGACTTTGACCTTTTTAACTTTCAAGATCTTTCACATGCACAAAGTATATAGAACATCGAAGGAAAGGGGCAAAAATCAAAACCAAAAATGGGTCGCCTTTAAAATAAACGGCTGACAATTCATCTCTCGATCTGCAAAATTGTTCATCCTTTAAATTTCTGTTGCTAATCGTTTCAGCCCCTGCTCCCTTTTTCTCCCTCAATCTCACCATCAGCATTGCTGCATTGCCTAAAAAATCCAGATGGCGTTACATTTGCCAAGTTCTGTTAAAGGAGACACGAGAACATTTTATGTCACATCCACAGCATTTCTCATGAAATCAGATGACAAATGCAGACTGACATTCAGGAGTCTCTGCTCTCCTCAGCAATCCCAATTTGTTAAGGAATTATCCTCCTCAGCTCCTGCCTGCATTAAAATAATCTAGCCTCTGTGTGTGTGTACCTCATTGGAAAGAAAAAAAAGGAAAATCCCCTTTTTGTATTAGCTAAATCTTCTCCCGACCATCTGTTTTCTGTCTGTAACACACTAGTTATGGCCATCGACAGCCGAGGTGCTTGGCTCCGCTTGTCAGTTGTTGCTTGTAAGTTGTATTGTTGTTTTTGCCTTCAGGAAACTGCCTCATAAAAAAAGATGAGGGAGAAAAAAGAAAACAGATAAATGAAAATGAAAAGTTTCTTCTCTCTCCTCTGTATCGGCGAGAGCAAGGGCGCAGACTGCACTTTATTAATGTGCTCCATCTCCCCTCGCTTTCGTGTCAAACGTAATACAAAGGGCAGGTGTGTTTGTGTGCGCGCCACAGAATTTGACAGAGACAAAAGCGAGCACATTCGCGCCATCGGAGCGCGTTATCCATGGTTAGAGATGTAGTGTTACAGAGGTCTTCGTTGCATCTTTGAAGTGAATAAGAGACATCATTCGACGCTCAGCCTTATGAAGCTTGATTACCTTTTCCTTTCATTCCAAGTGAACCATTTTTTCTCTCTTTAATTTTGCACTTTGATGAATCCTGCAACAAGCCGTACGTGACCACTGACTGGAGCAAAAAAATCTTTAATTACATCTGTAACTTTTATTCCATTTTCCTGCGCGGAGAGTTCATAAAAAAAAAAAAAGAGGCAGCGTTTAATCCACTCAATAATCCACTCGGCTGACTGCACTTAGTGTGGAAGCTCTGGTGCAATTTTAGATGGTGCTGTTGAATTTCCTATCAGCCTACCTGAAATGCATGCAGCCAGGGCTCTACATTGTTGTTCCAGCGGATACAGAATCCACTTTCGGTGACAGCCCTCTGTAGCTGCAGGTAGACACACAAAGTTAGAAAGAACAAGAAAGAGTCGGGGGAAGAGAAAAGGGGAGCAGCACTGTGTTATAAAAGTTTGAGGAATGAGCACAAACCCAAACTGCATTGCGGATGCAAGGCCTCTAGTTTAACTATTAATTGTATTTCTTGCAAACAGCAAGACGTTTTTTCAGCCGCTTTTCACATGAAAAGGCTCGGCAGCAGTTGCGTTTTCGACAAACGCGGCACATGTGGTTGAGGCCAGGGTCGGGGTTGAGGTACTGAACTACCACAATATCGATAAGGGTACGAATGAGGCGTGAGTTAGGTGAGAAACTGCCACAATCAAAGGCGAACGTAACCTCCTAACCTTTGTTTTTCCTCTGTACTGTACGTATGTGTTAAATAACACAAGCGTGCATTTTAACTCATCGCGCTCATTACTGGAAATGTCAGCAGGTCAAGATCAGAATAACGAGAATAAAGCGACTTAGAGAACTGGTAACACCTTCTCTTAAGACCATCTATGGTGTGTTCATAGCGAATAATAGTGCATCCATGATGCTTTGTGACTATACGCATCACGTTTTCTGATGCACTTAACTATCAATCATAAAACATTACTGATGCTGACGATGATTGTAAGAAATTCTAAATTCAAGTTTCCTTCGGGTGTTCTTGACTAGGTACAAACTAGCTGTGACTTGGTCGGGCTTCTAAAACATTATGACTATGTACTCACATTTACGTTCACATTTACATTTTGGGGCATTTAGCAGATGCTTTTGTCCAGCACATCAGGAGCAGTTTTTAGGGGTTCAGCATCTTGCACGAGGACACTTCAACATGCAGACAAGAGGAATCAAACCACCTCACCTATACACACCTCCACCAAACAGTCAAGGACTCATTGTATGCTATAACAGTCCATGCAGCCAAGGGTGTTATGTTTTCACCTGTGTCCATTTGTTGGTTGGTTGGTTTGTCGGCGGGATTACACAAAAGCCGCTGACCTGATGTCCATGTACCTTGGATGGAAGAGACCCCATTAAGTTTTGGTGCTGATCCGGAAAATGATTTTTTTCCTCACTTTCTTTAACTTGCGATGGGTCTCGACGAAAGATAATCAGACGGGTTTAGGTCGCTGCTATCAATTTGCGAGGACAATTTGATGCAGACCCTACATAAGGTGACCTATATATGGGCTGTCAAGTTAATTGGGAGTGATACTGGATCAGGCTTGATAGAATTAAAGTGGAATTTGGGGCTTTTGTGTAGGTGTGCGCTCTACTCAGTGCCTTTTCTTGTCATTGTATGTGTCAAGTAACGTGAAGCCTATACTGATGCATCTCGAACAATGCATACTTTATCATAACCGCTGTAAGTGTAATTCATCATCAGTCACATTTATAATGTTTTATTGAACATTAGAAAACAAAGTGTGTTTATGGGTGTTTTCACGGCGCATTATGAATGAATTATAAATCACCGTGATGAACCACAGACGGATACAGAGAGATAACGACGGATAGACATATTTGATAGATAGCAAGGGAGGGAAAGAATAAGGGCTATTGTGCTCTTGTGTAAGCTGCGATCTGTGTTGACTAGCGCGCTAACAAAAACTATTGGAGAAATACAAACAGAAGATAAGGCGGCAAGAGGAAGGGTGGAGGCGCGGGGAGGGGTGAGAAGAGGAGAGGAGTCAACAAAAGAGGACGAGAAGAACATAGGGGGTGCGACACGCCGGCGAAAGTTGTGCCAAATTAAATCTTAATCATTGCGGTTATGGCATTATCGCTCGTTCCCACCTTTGAAGCACAAGCATGATAACTTGTAAGTGGAGACGCTCACATGAGTTTACACCAGGCCTGGCTGGAGAGACACTGCTAAAGCTGCGGTCAGCTATAAATAGCTGCCGCTCAAACGCTGGTGTTGGCTGGATATTCCCAGTGGTGTGATCAGTGGTTTGAGTGTCAGTAGTGGCCCGAGGCAGGTAGCCCCTGGGTTCATGTCCTGGTTATGGTCGAGCTGCTTAGGCCTTAGTTGACATCTCTTTCACGCACAAGCACACACACACACACACACACACACACACACACACACACACACACACACACACACACACACACACACACACAGCCAAGTGGAACTTGAGGCCTGTTATATCTGAACAATTACTATAAACATATACAGCACACGGGGATGTACAATATGCATCAATACTATATGTTTTTGCAATTCAGGCCCGTGGCCTCCATCCTGCTGTGATCAATGCGTTGTATTGATTCACTATATTACACAAGTACTGGCTTAACAATAGAGAGTCTAAACACATTTCAGTACCGGAGCCATATACTAATGCAAGTTGCTTCTGGTGTATTGCTGTAGTTTAAGTCCGTCCTTTTTTCCTTTTGAGATAAACACCGCTCAAATGTCAGTGTCTTCCAAGGTCTGCAGGCTGGAGCTCACAGATGGCGGCAGCGATACTGTGGATAAATTAACATCAAAGGATGTCAGAGGAATCCTTCAAAGTAAAAGTTGGTGTCACGAAGTTAGGAAGGTTGTCAGTTTTGTAGCAGAAACCGAGATGGAAATGCAGCTTGTGTTTGATTCTAAACTTAAAAAAGATACGCGACGGACATAAGACATGGTGAATCATCCGCCATCAGATTAAACAATATCACTCTCAAAGTTTATGAGCAAAAAAATGATTCATCACGATGCAATATGCACGCCGATATTGTTCACTGCAGTCAATTTTGTCTGAGAAACCACCGAAAAAGTGATTCACTCTCTGCTATTGACTGTTCGACCACCACAGCCAGAAATCAAACTGATATGATGCGATGTGTTTACGCAACTGGATTGACAGAATAATGTATCTCACCAGCTGAAATATCAGGAAACAGCAGCGCCAAAGGGAGCAGAATTGAACAATTCACGAAACTCGATGGCTTTTCGTAATGAGGGTAATGTTTTGTATTATTGATCCTCTGATGTCAGTGGGCATCCATTGTTGAGTGCATACTGTACATACAGTATTAGACACTGTCTCTATTATGTGTAGTTACAATAAATGTGTACATACATGCTTGTGTGCGTGCATACATTACTGTGCACCGCAGATGAGTGATAGGGTTTCCCCATAAGCCCGTCTAGGCCTTGCATTCCACTCAACGGGCGGAGTCTGATGTGTGCAGGCCCTTTCAGCTAATCTGGCAAGAATGTCGGCTGCAGACGCACATGTGTTCCATTAAGTCCAGATCTGCGTAAATAATATAACATGCAACAGCTAGCGTTACAGGTAACTATACCCCCACAGCTGTGCCTTCGGCTTTACAGCGCCCTACCGCCCCCGCCTATAAAAAGGCAACGCTCATATAGTAATGAGTGGATGTACCGCAGCACCTCCTGCGCTCAGGGCTGCTGATTTGGAGCAAAAATTAAGATGATGAATATTTATGAGGTGATACAGCCCGACAGATGTCAGGGGTTTTATTGGATATTGAGGACAATGAAAATCCAATAACAATGTATATTAGCTGATATTATTTTTTCATCTTTTTTTTTTAATGTTTTTGTGTTAACATAAAAAATGTTACATAAACAGGCATTTTGCGATAAAGAAACGACTGAGTTAAGATATTTTAGATGTTTTATTAAATATGCCAGCAACAGTATGATTAACACATATATGGCTAATCTGGCAATAAACACATTTTTGGTTTAATCCATGAACGGGAAAAAAATGTTGAGAGAATTAAGATTTTGTTTCCCTATGAACTTTGCTTTCACTTTGTAGCATTGTCCGCCAACTGGGGACATAAAATCTCCTGGGAAAATTAAAGTGACAAGTGATCTGATCAGGATGGCAGCCTGGCATCATTTCTATCCTGACAGGAATGGTGCCAGGCTGCCACCCTGGCACCATTGCCAGGTTGTCAAATACTGAAACTTGGCTTCAGACATTTTGTTGCTTTAGCCATAAATGAAAAATAAAAAGTATATTATTGTTGAATGGTAGGTCAGACAGTACACAAATGCTGCCACTTAAAACATGGCACACAATATAATTGTTGACCCCGATATACAGTAATTATGTAAAGTCAATCTTAGCGAGCTGATGTCTACGTTGGCTTCCTTTAGATAACGCTGCGGCCGAGATTTCTGTCACTTGTTGCAGTTTAACAATTCAACATCACACTTTATCTCATTGTAGCGAACCGATTTCAGCATGATTTGTCAGACTCAGTCTGAAACTGTTGTGTGCATCAGTACAATCAGTGTCACAAGCATAAAAGTGTGTCACGTGGCAGGAGACGTGCGAGAAAAGCGTATCACAGCCCGACTTGTCTCCCTCCCCCTATTGTTAATGGTTCTACACCCAGACGACCATCATTGGCTCCCTGTATTTATTGTCTGCCGGCTCGGCTCGTAGTGATTGGCTCGACCCTGCCAAGCGACAGGACAATGTTTGCTTTTGCTGTCTGCCTGGGGAAGTCCCTCTTGTCCTCAAACAGGGCCCGGCTACAGTTACTGATACAAAGTTCAGAGGATGCCAGTCTCTTCCTGGTGCGGCGCAGCATCTTCCTGTGGCTGCGCACCAGACTTAGTAATAAACCTGTGAGCGAGTTGCTGGGTTATTTATTCATGTGTTTATTTATTTTACCTGTACTTTTCTCAGAGAGGACTACAGTAGCGTGAGCAACAATTGAACTCTGCCTTCTGCTCTATTTTGGTCAGAACTACAGTGTGGGTGTGCGGGATTAAAAAAAAACAAAAAAAAAACTGAATAAGTGGTTGGACTCAACATGGTGCCGAGTGGAGATGGCAAACGGCTGGCAGCATCTGGTTTGGTAGAAAATATCACACGAGCACAAAGCCAGCCAGAAAGTGAAAGAGAGGTGACAGGGGTGAGATCGTCTGAAGTGAGGACTAGAAAACAAAAGAAAGGTGTCAGAGAACAAGTGTAGAGAACAATGCTTCTTGCACTTGCAAACTGTTGTGAGCCAGCAAGGAAATGTGAGGAGTTTGGCTGTTGCTGTTCTGGGTGCCAGCACTCCTAATGAGTCTGTCAGGGCCAGTTAGCGCAGCCAGGACCGCTTGTGTCCCCTCCAGGCCGCAGACAGCTGTTATTAGCCCCGTAATGGCATGCCACAGGGCCAGATTAGCCTGGCACACTGGAGAAATATCAAACATTCACTTACCGTGGCTCCTTCGCTGGCTAAAGCAGCTATTCTGCGAGGCGTTCATTTAGCCGGGATGCTGGCAGGCTACCTAACAAGCCACGAAAAAAGAAAAAGTCTCCACGGAGAGTTGTGGTTAGTGTACAGTAGCTCATCTGCAGGGTTGAAAGAAAATAAATGTCTTACAAGAGGATGTGCGAGACACAATGTACTGGGTCATGTTGCCGATTATGACCTAGAAATGCACAGTGTCATGTCAGATCTGCAAACAAAAAGTCCTTCCCTGACATACATCGCAAGATCAAAGTCAGTTTTGAACCTGGGAGAACTGTAAATAGACTTTACGAAACCCGATTGCGATTAAATGTTTCCATTATCAATAAATCTAATGATTAATCAATTAATTTTTTATTCTATAAAGACAAAACAACCACATATTTGACATCTTTGCTCGAAAAGTGACAATTACGTGATCGTCCAAATATTTGATCAGAGCAGAATGAGCTCCTCGGGGGATGAAAAGAGGTGCTGCAACAATTGACAGCCCATGTAAATATAGACACCTGAAATAAAAGCACGAGCCCATAAAACGAGCGTTAATACGAGACCTTTAAGGATATTGCTCATCAGGACGGCGCCGCACCGAGGAAAGTTTTAAATGAGAGTTTCTCTTTTAATAACGCCGTGTCATCATTATGCAGACTGTATCGACAAGATGGCCGCTGCTGTCTACTCATCTGTTTTTTTCACCTTTCATAATGAGCACAGGAAATCAAAACCTTACACAGCAAGTGCTCTCTTTCTCCGCCTCAGGGGATAGCCCTGTGCTGTGTACAGTATGTGATAGGCCCACGCTGTTAGACCGCGATGCTGTTAGTCCACACTGCTCTGCATAGAACGCCGCTCATACGGGTATACGATATAAATCATGCTCTTTGAGCTCGCGATTTCTTGAATATGTTTCATGCATGGTACATTACGTAAGCCTTTGCATACCTTGCCTGTGGCTTTCCACTGCATGGTAATCACTACACATTTAGGCTCATAAACGCAATCTGCAAAGGTGTGTTTATGGCGTTTACAGTGTAAAAAGCCGATGCCTGCGATGCTCATGTTGTGCACTTGGAATGCGCGTTTTTGCTGGGCACCAGTGCGAAGTTGAAGGCAGGGCTCGTGCTGCTTGGTTCTGGGATGTTTTCTCACTCAATTGTCAAATATAGTCAAAATACTCTCACTGCATAGCAATCTGTAGCCCTGCCCTTGAATGTATTTGTGTCTGCGTGATAACGTGCGTGTGTGCGGGTGTTTTTGTGCGCGTGTGATTTTTCTTTTTTTTTTTTGTTCGTGTGTGTGAGTGTGTTGATGAAGTGTCTGAGTGATTGCAAATGAAATGAAATGAAACAAAGTAAAAGCGAGTAAAAGAGTTAAGAGTTAGAGAGAGATAATGTGATATTTGCTCCAGAAGTATCCTGCATGGATAATCTACACCACGTCCTCATTAGCAGACTCGAGCGCGGCAAAGACATTAAGCGCGATACATAGCAATCAGCAGCCATAGTCATTTCCGAACATACATTTGTTTTATCCTCTTATTTATGAGAAACCCTTTCCACATCACCAGTTGCAGCATTTATTTCCGAAGTAGGCGGCGTACAGGAGCTAAAAACGACCCTCCAGCCACCAGAAGGAAGCTCATTTTATTAATTAACACACACGCACACACACACACACACACAACAGGCTGTGACTGCAAACTGTTGAACAGATGTGACAGAGGAGAGATGTTAATGGTGGAACGACAGAATATCAAGGACTCACAGAGGTGCAGCGAGACGGTAGCGAAGTGAGGAGAGCGATAAAGACATGGAGTGAGACAGAGGAAAGTGAGATCTGGAGTGAATCCTGTGATGAACCCCCGCTGCGACTGTGGGCCACGGTGTGATCCCCACTGAGCCGCACCGTATCTCCCTGGCAGGGACCACTTGTTGCAAATCATTAGCCGCTGATGGCTTTGCCACCACTCCTTCAGGCGGTGTGATGTGGCTGAAACCCACACGGAGCAGCACAGCGCTGCACTCTAATTATCAGCAGTGTAATGTATAGAAAGGTGGAGTCAGTAGAGTACAGTGGAGTGGAGCACAGGAGCCCTGGCCACCAAACACAACAGCTTAGTTCCATTAGTGCCGCTACTGAGCCAACCTTATCCAGTTATTATGTGTGGTACATCACCATGAGGTGATGTGATCTAACATGGCAGCCAGTGTGCTGGCTCTCCCACTTGGCAGAAATTTATGAAACACTAACACTCACAAAATGAGGACCATCAGAGGGAACTAGAGTGTGCGTGACCCCTGTGATCACATCAAACTTTGAAAATGAAACGACTTCAACGTAAATGCAGTCCATCTTTGGATCGTAGATTTGGATTTTATTGCGGTGTTTGAACTCTCTCATCTGTGCCATTTCGTGCTGAATTCTTTGTAAAAAAAAAAAAAAAAAAGAATTATGAAAAAGAAACTTAAAGTCTCTCTCTGCTCTCTCTCTCCTTCTCCAGAGCAGATACGGTGCTGCAGATCGAGGTGTGAGACTCTACAGTTCCCTGCCCATGCGCCCAAACCCTGACGGCAAGAGACTGCCCTCTACTGGGGTAAGACTCCCCTCTTCTGGCCTTCTCACCCCCCCTCACCCCTGCTCCCTCACCCCTTGGTCCCATCCATACCTACCTGTACATTGCCTACATTCAACCCGTATCCATACGGTGAGAGCCGGTGAAGAGGCCTTCTCTGCACAGCAAGACTGTCCAAACACTAGGATAGGGTGTCAGCTCAGAAGCAGTGCAGATTTTGACATTTGCAGTATTTCTCAGATCTTTTTTCCCACTAAGCTATGCGCCCTTCGGGTGCACAGTAGCTGGGACTTTCTTGATCCTGTAACAGAAAGCTTCTGCGCAGAAACAGCTGTCAGTGTCTGGACTTAAATCATGGCCAGGAATCAAGTACAACTCCAGCTTTGCATCTTCCTCGGCTGCAATGACTTCTCCCTCGCGCTCCAACACCAAATCCCAGCATGCAACATCTCCAGTATGCAGCCGGCGAGCTCTGCAGGCTCGCCCACGTAGACCCGCTCAAGTCCCTCATCCTCAAACCATCATGGGCCACCGCAGGGCTCCCAATAAAACACACACCATTTGACTTTGGTGGTTTGTGTGGTATCTGCCTGGTATCTTGTCACCGAAGCGTTTTTCGCTGCGGCTGATAGGCCAACCAACCGTCTCCTATACTGCTTCACACAGAACAAAGGCATGCGGTGGTTTTCTGGATTCTGCCTCTGACCTGATTTAGGTTAACAAGAAAAAGGAAGGGCAAAATGTTGACGAAGTGTAGACAAGACATTAAATTATTGTTGGATTTTCCCTTTTCTCCTACTCGTTTTGTTGCGCAGCCACCGTGTTGGGACATCAAAGTTTCATTTTTCAACTATTTCATTATATAATTGTTCGTGAAGAAAAGAGGAAAAAAAGAAATGATGAGGTTCATTGAAGTTTAGTGATGCAGCACACGCATCACTTTGACTTTGACAAAGTGCTGGAACAGTAAGTTTACTTTGTTTGTGACACCTTTCTTTCTTTCTTTTCTTTCTTTCTTTCTTTCTTTCTTTCTTTCTTTTTTTAAATAAAAAAGAAATCTTTTAGTATTGTGAAAATCATAATTAGAATCTAGCTTGCCTTGCTTTTATGCATTTATGCATTTATGTAACAAAGGGGGAGAAAATGAAAGAACAATAGAGCGAAAAAAGAGAGAATTTAATTTCACATGTCTCCCCTTTTTTTCATGTTTCACTCCATGCAAGTGCTTTTTGAATTATCTCTTCTCTGCTCCGGGGCTCAATGAGAGGAAGAGTGGGTGAGCGAGGGAGAGACAGGGAGGTAGTGAAAGAGAGGGGAGAGAGACAGACAAAGCGAAAAAGCTGTGTAATATTGTTGGTGCGCACCTTTTTTAATTACAACAGAGATTGTATTGATGTCTCAGGCTACATGTCCTCAATCATTTATCAAGGGGGGGGGGGGAGAGTGCTAACAAAGCATTTCTAAGAAACCCATCCTCTCCCAGCGCCGGGAATCATACGTTATCTAAAGTGAATATTGTTAATGCTGCTCTGTGGAGAGACCCACTTACAAATCATGGGAATGACTTCCTTGTCAGTACATGCATGAGGTGGTAAAGATATATACCCACTTTCGTCGGATCCTCTGTTGTGCAAATTAAAAGTCTGCATCTAAATCTCCGTGCAGAAAGTTGTTTATAAGAAGAGGAGGGGCAGCGTTAGAAAATGATGGATAAACATTAACGCAACGGGGAAGGGGGAACATTTTTCTAAATCGTCTCACTTTGAGATCGCGTCTCTCTCGCATGGTTAGAATTCATCATGATGAATAAATAAGAATAAAAAAAAGCGCAGCACAAAGGGAGACAATATGTGCTATTTTCTCCCCCCTTCACGCTTTGGTTTGCTGTCATTTCCTTTTGTCTGTTGTTACCTGCGCGCAGCGTCAGTACAGTAGCAGACTGTAGCTACAGGCTGCGTGGAGAGGAGGAGACTATAAACCACTTAACATGCAGGAGGAAACCAGACGTTTTTCCATTGCACTTATCAGGTGCTGCGGTGAGAGCAAGTGTCAAGGTGCACCAGGTCCCTGCCCCCCTCCCCCCTCCCTCCCCTCCACACTCTCACCCCCTTCCTCCCCTCTTCCTTCCCCTGCACACCCCTTTTATTTTCCCCTGATCTCTATCTTTGTCTCCCTCCCCTCGCCTCCCCCCCTGCCTC